>JAZHYW010025641.1:0-10277 GCA_037355805.1 Ixodes ricinus | reverse complement strand
CGGGCCCGTTCGGTGCTGCGCTAGCCCTCACAACACATGCACCTGTGGCTCAGTCGGCTTCTCATTGCCGTGTATTCCTATATGGATGGAACCCAGCAAAAGTGAATAGTGATGTTTTGCTTGATAGCGTTTGTTAATTTAACACGAAGCAGAAAAATAAGGATGCTTCCAGGATGTTGCAGAGTTAAGGGCAAGGAGGGAACTGAGCGAGTCTCATAAATATCACAGATAATCATGTATATTTGCTTGATTATTTCATCTACCATCAAAAAGAGTCTATGAAGCTCAGCAGCAAACACAGATGCATTGGCATTAATTCGTCTAACACGTTGGAAGCACTGCCCAACCGCAGCGCAGCCGGCATAGCGACCACCTTTCGTCTTATCAGTAAAAAACTTTTGTCCGTCTTGTAACGACTAGCAGTCTAAAAAAAAGTCTTGTTTCATGACACTAGCGGCGGCCACTTCCTTGTTGCATTTTCTCAAAGAGAGGTAGCATGTTATAGCTAGGTCATCCCAAGGAGCAAGTCTGTGTTCAGTTTCCATGACAAGAACAGGAAATATCAAAACTGTGGGTCGCTGCGGCATCCTTCACGTGAAGTGCAAAGGGACGTGTTACGGATGGCTTGTTTGAAAGGCCTGCTCATATTTTATGCTGGTAGTCAAAGGGAAAATTTGGATGCTGTGGAAGAGTGTGGAGTCTTAAAAAGTACTGCGTGCTGAGATAAAAGCTACATTTATTAAGCGACCACTACTTTGACTCAGCATACAAGCTGGGCACGGGGGACGTTCGAAAGGCTCCGGTTACCAGTCGGATCCCCTGGTGATGGATTGGGTCTAACATTTTAAGTGTAGAGGGTTTGGCACAACCGTAAACAATGCTTCCATAATCCAAAACTGAGCGAACACAGGCCCTGTAGATTCGCAAAGAGGCAGACACAGTCGGAACCCTAAGAATGGTGTGCAAGGACCTTAAGAAGATTCGACTTACGCTGATATTTTCAGTCTTAGTTCCTTTATATGTGGGCCAAAAGTTAATTTACTATCGAATACTAGGCCTAAACACTCATGCTCGATTTAACAGGAATGGGTGTACCTTTAATATCCAATGATGTCCCGTGAGACATTTCTCGTTTCCGAGAAAAACAAACAGCCACAGTCTTCTCGGCAGAAAATCGAAAGCCATTCTGGTCAGTACCTACTCATCCTGTTTACCGTAACTTGAACTTCACGCTCACAGATAGCTAAGTTACATGAAGAAAAACAAACTTAGACATCGTCGACGCTTAAGACACAGCCCTGCGGCAGCCATTCTCCTGGGGAGAGGGTCGGAGATTGTAGCTCCCAGGCGTACCTGAAAGCTGCGATCTTGCAGAAAGTCAGCAATGCAGTTGAACATTCTCCCTTTATGTCCATCGAGATAAGGTCCTGGGGTATGCCGTACCACCAGGTGGTGTCATGTAAGCTTTTCAAGGTCAAAAAATACAGACAGACAAATTTGCATATTTATCGAAGCCTCGCGGACCGTCGTCTCAAGGCGTACCAGGTGGTCAACAGTAGACCTGGAAGTGCGGAAACCACACTGGAAATTGCTTAGTAGTTTCTTTTCTAGTATGCCTGTTGTTCTGGCGGCAGCGGCGGCGAGTGACGGGACAAGGATTTAATCTCTCCTGTACGCCCTTGCAGTGATTGGCAGCTAGCAAGATTACTCAGCGTCAGCCAGGCCGCTGTTTCAAGCCACATCGCTACAGCCGATTCACCAAGAGCCGTTTTCAACGAGAGAAAGGATCGACCCGCTGACGGCGCTGGAACCCGCAAGGTATATGTATGGATGGTAGCGAAGCTTCCATAGAAGCCCATAGGCGCAAAAATGGCGGTTCATGGGGCGCAGCGCCATCTGGGAGATGTGCGGCATTGTCATTAGTCATGCTCGCCTGTGACGTACAGGAAGTGACGCTTTATTAAAAAGAAACACGAAATGACGCAATTTCCTCATGATTGTGACGTCACGATTGTTTTTGGCGCGAAATTTAAATGATTTTCGCCGGTGGCGCGAAATTGAAATGCTTTTTTAGATGTTCTACATGCCTGCGCAAGTACCGTCCTTCATACCTTGCTTCACGCGTCATAGCCTTGTTTGTATCAATCACTCCCATGTAATCCCTCTTGCAAAAGAACCAGTTTTTTATCAGTTCTGGGAACTACCAATAAGTTACCATCTTTTTCAACTAAGCAGTATGTTACAGCACGCCTATGAAGGCATACTTATTATTGTAACAATGGCTTGTTTGCCAAGAAAGACAAAAAGGCACAAGCTTGGTTTACACAGTTTATTATATACGAACTTACACCACCACCACAGGACACTTAAAGATAGAGATATAGCGTTGGAAACATAGCGAAATGAGGTTTGGACAACTCTATGCACGCAATTAATAGTCTCAACAGGAGGCACGTTTACGCATTTATCTTGCACTGTTCACGTTAAGAGCTCGTAACAAAATTTAACCATATCAATCACAGGTGGAAGTGCGGGGCCATGCACGTCTTTTGCATTTGAATGTCCACATGAATTAATGCTTCAAGAGATTGAAAATTGAGACCTTTCGTTATAGTAAATGCGCTCGACACAAACCTATTGTGCTCCACAGCTTGACTGTCCTTGGACTGTCTATGTGAGCGCTAGTACGCAAGAAACTGCCACAAATAGACAGGAAAGAAAGTATTAGAAAAAGGTTATCAATTCGCTCTGTTGCAAATTGTTAGCACCATACTGACTCACTGATTTACCTTTCATCGCATTTTGATATACTTTTGTATAACTCAGACAACCAAACATTAATCCAGGTTTTTGTTTCAAGTCGTCACACTGCACGAGTAAACATCGAGGCCAACGCTTGTTCTCACACACTCTTCAATCATGCAGAGGGTGTGTAGGGTGTCTACCAACTTGGAAAACCTAAAATTCTCAAGTAATGCGGATTATATTGGAAGGACAGGGTAAAATCAAGGGCACCATAAAAAAGTTCAAGAATGATAAGTGAAAGTGGAACGGCAGCGTTCAACGAAGCCCGATGATTGCAGGCTGGTGCCGCTGCACTGAATAACGTTGCCCGACACGTCACTAGGCAGCGCAGGCCACTAAGCACTCCCTGAACCGAAGTAACGGTCAACATTTTATTGAAATAGTCAGGAAAACCTTGGGAAAATTGGGGAATTCGGAATAAGTAATTTGGTAGACACCCTGTTCCACCATTCAAGTGAGCGACGTCATCTAGCACTGTACAGCGAGGGTCGAATGAATCTAACATATTTTAAATTGAATGAAAAATTCAGTTTTGCATGCTGTGACACCAAAATTTTGATATTGATCCAGGGAAAACTCAAGTTCATCTAGCTTAACCTTGTGGGAGCCAAGGGTGAGAGCTGGTGCGAGACAGTGCGTGCTGAGCGAGGCTGGAGCTGAGCAGAAACGACGGAGCCGGGCTGCCTGGCCTAGCCCATG
Source organism: Ixodes ricinus (assembly GCA_037355805.1). Lineage (NCBI taxonomy): Eukaryota > Metazoa > Arthropoda > Arachnida > Ixodida > Ixodidae > Ixodes > Ixodes ricinus. The sequence goes on along the minus strand of JAZHYW010025641.1, from coordinate 6,773 downwards.
GCGAAGCCCGGAGCGGTCCACCAGCGAGGTTTGAAGTCCGGACCGGTGGAAACGGCGAGCCCTGGCCATCTGGCCTAGGCCACGACGATCCCGGGGTGGTTCCGCAGCGAGACTCGGGCAGTGATAGTCTGGGACAGCCTGCCTACGCAGCGCTGGCGTGGGAAGGGCGCAAGGGCGGTCCGCAGTCCTGGACACGGACTCCGACTGTGAGCTCTGATCGGCGGGCGACAACAAGGGTCGGCGTGCCCGGACTGCCGGCTTTCGACGACGGACACACTCTCAGAAATAAGGGGTGTAAGGAGGTACACCCCTTGTCCCATATGTAACACCCCAAAACAACAATTCGACGTTCAATCCACTGACGTCGAACCGACGATACCAGCTTTCACGAGTGGCTTGATAGTCGAGCGTTACAGCTTATTATAATAGCTAATGTACTCCTTAAAGACTACAGTAAGACAATCAAGGATTTTTGGCCCTGCTGCAAAACCTCAGTGTTTTTTTGTTTTTTTTTACTGTACCTCCCGGTTGCCCGTCGTTAAGAGCCGGCAGTCCGGGCCCGCCGACCCTTGTTGTCGCCCGTCGATCAGAGCTCGCAGTCGGAGTCCGTGTCCAGGCCTGCGGATCGGCCTCCCCACGCCAGCGCTGCGTAGGCTGGCTGTCCCGGGCTATCACTGCCCGATTCTCGCTGCGGAACTACCCCGGGATCGTCATGGCCTAGGCCAGATGGCCAGGGCTTGCCGTTTCCACCGGTCCGGACTTCGAACCTCGGTGGTGGACCGCTCCGGGGTTCGCCATAGGCCAGGCCAGGCAGCCTGGCACCGTCGTTCCTGCCCAGCTCCAGCCTCGCTCAGCACGCTCTGTCTCGCGCCAGCTCGTGTCTTCTCCGCCGACCGCCTGTCACGAGCCCTCTGCCTCGTCTTTCACTCTCGGCTCCCACAAGCCATAAACACAAGAGCTTTGTTTGCGAGGTTATGGCCTCTTCCGGTGTTACTTTCTTCGAGCCCTTTAAACCTGCCCACAGAGGGGTTGTACGAGAGCTCTTTCGTGACGTGCATCTCGTCAAAGACAGTGATACATGGCTTGTCTTCTGTTGAAGAAGAAGCTGCACGTCTTTTGACAAGTTCGAAAACTTCTGGGTAAAAACCAACCCTCAGGGGAACACGCTGAAGCCAAAGCTGTAACGACCTAACGGATAGGAGCCTCAACAATTCCCTACAGTACCGGAAACCCTTAGGGCTGTGAAAGTACAAGCCCAAGGCAAAGGCTTTGTTCTAGCTGCACCACCACCTGCCGAACCTGCTTGCATTGGACATCTTCAGCTGAGCTTCCACAAGGGCAGCAACGGCTGGAGACACAAGGCTACGTACACTTTCAACTATCTCAGTGAAAGTCAGCATATGACGCCGTCGCTGCAGTCGTTGCTGGAGTCTCTTGTTGTGTTTCCGAAGCTGTCGAAGTTTGGCCCTCAACACGTCCATCTTCCCCTTGCCCTCGGTGTGGGTGGCACAGGACTCTGCAAGGAGAAAGCAAAAGCAATTATGAAACGTTTCGGGAAACAATGAAAGAAGCAATGCGCCTCCACTGTAGAAAATGTGGAAGTACAAGTAAGCTTTGTGCATAATGACTGATACCTACGTTGGTGAGAAACTGCAGACGTCGAAGTTACCGAAGCATCATAATCGGTAGGGGAAGGTTCGGGCGCCCACACATAGTTTCCTCCAGAAGGCAGACCATGTCCATCCATCGCGTATGTGTGATCCACTACAAAAAAACAAAACAAAGGAAACAAAGTGACAGAGAGGTTGCAAAAGCTGAACCAGCTATAGCTGGTCAAGTACTACGCAACAAAGTAATCTTAAAGACTGTCTTAAACAATGCACACTATCAAAACTCACCATGAACTCTGGTTCAGTCTAGAGGTTTTTGCGCGACACAAGGGACAATCACAAGCGAGTAGGTACGGACAAGCGCAACACAGAACTCGAAGACAGTCATAAAAAGTCTGACCTGCCGCCACAACTCACTTCTCAGCACCCTACAAATGCGTTTTGCGTGTACCAGGGACGGTCTTACTTGTCCAAACAGAACTCTGGTTGGAGGGCTAGTCTTCGTGCTACAGGTCAGAGCCGTGAGACTGCTCCCTATATCTGCAAAGCAATGAAGAGGCAAATAAAAAATCTGTCAAAAACATCAGTCATTGCATTAAAATATTAAGGTGGGCTAGTTGGTTTAACATAATGATTTAAAAAGCGCAAAGGACAGACACGGACATGAAGTAGACAGGACAGCGCTATACTCACAACTGGGGTTTTAATAGAAAATTAAAGAAGAGAAGAAAGAAGCAAAATAAACTCTACGGAAGATAAGAAGGACGAAAATAAATGAAAAAATTGAAGAGGTATGAGAATCATCATAGCAATTGTAGATATAAATTAATATAAAGAATAAATAAAAAAATTTAAATTTAAAATATTAAAAAGGCTTCAAAAATAAGTTTAACATTATTGCAACATGACTTTGAAGGATGAAGTTTGAGATACTCTTGCCCCTAACTGAAAACCTTTTGACACCTCATGTGGGGTGGTGTAGGTATAATAGTTCTTTGTCGGATAAGGACACAGAAGGTTCACTGACACAGGCTTCACCACAAGCCTTGATTGTCTGCGCCTCGTAAAGTTCTCTTGATCTTTTTCCACGGTACTGTCCGAGCACTTCTGTCTTTTTGAAGAGTGGTTGGCATTTGCAGTCACGGACGTGTAATGCGAGATGCCCTGCCGGTGAGGAGTTAAGAGATGTTGCATGTTCTCGCAGTCTGGTATTCACACACCGGCCAGATTGTCCCACATAAACTTTCCCGCAGGTGAATGGTATTTTGTATACTATGCCGTTGCGACACTGTATATATTTATTCTTGTGCTTTACTTCGCAATCATCTTGATGGTTTTCAGATGAATTGATCTTGGGGCACAGTCTCCTCAGCTTGTCTGGAGCCGAAAATACCAGTGGAATGTCATATCTGGATGCCACTTTTTTGATGTTGTGTGATAGCCGGTGTATGTACGGCATAACTGCTGGACGTCTGTTCTTCTTGTTTTCTTCTTTTTGACGTTTTGACCTTATAATATTTTCGACGACTTCAGATAGGATGGTATGGGGATATCCAGACGATTTGAGTCTTTCCACTTGAGTATCAAAGCTTTCTCTAGCTTTATGGTCACAGGACTTTTTTAGAGCAGCAGAGAGGCAGGTATTCACTATCGCCCTTTTTGTGAGTTTGGAATGCGCAGACTCATATTGGAGTAGCTTTTTCTTTGTTCTAGGCTTGTACTTCCAGCATGTGTGGTCTTTCTGGAAGATCAGTTGTAAGTCTAGAAATTGCAGGGTGTTTTTCTCGGTTGGCAGCTCGTACGTGAATTTCAGCCCCTGAGCATTTTTTATAAAGGTGGTTTTTATGTCGTTGATTTGTTGGTCGTTGTTCATCTCACATGGTCCGTTTAGAAGGATCAAATAGTCGTCAACGTATCTGTAGACTCTTGCTACTTCGGTGTTGGAAAGACTTTTGGCGATGGCCCGGTCGCATTGCGACAAGAAGATATCGCACAATACCGGCGCCACACACGACCCGATACAGATGCCTTTCTTTTGCAAGTAGTATTTGCCGTTGAACGAGACGAACGTTGATGTTAAGTAGAAAGCCAGCAGTTCCAAGAACGATTCTAAATGTAGCGCTGATTGATTTTGAAAAGAAACTGTACCATTTTTCTCGATGCATTCTCTTACAGCTGCGAACAAGCTATTGTGAGGAATAGAGTAGAATAAATCTTCCACATCAAGTGAAAAGCCAGAATGTCGTGTAGTGGCATTATCTTTTAGATAATGTACCAGTGTGTCAGAATTCGGTATTGAAAAAGGGTCATCTAGTTGGAGGTTCGATAAATGGCGAAAAAGGTACCTTGACATCGCACCTTGCCATGATCCTTTCTCCGTGACAACTACTCGAAAAGGGCATTCATCCTTATGAGTTTTTGCGGTGAAAAACATTTCTAAATGAATCTGTTTGGATGTTGAAATCTGTTTTTTCAGGTTTTCAAGACCAAGTTTGAAGCACAACTGAAGAGCTTTTGCCTTGACCTTTTTTATCTTGATTTCATGCATGTGGTTGAAGTTCTTTTGTATCGCTACTCCAGCCTTCTCTAAGTACACCAGAGCCGGGACACACCACAAAACCCCTTCCTTATCAGACACCAGCAGTTTCAGGTTCTCCCTTTTGAAATAGTCTACTAATCCTGAGATCTTTAGTATGTTTCTACACCGAGATCCAGTTCTCAACAGAACATCAACTAGGTCATCTACGATCGTTATCTGTCATCATCTTGAGTTTTAGCTGCGATGTCACGAATAGTTTACAAAATACCATTCACCTGCGGGAAAGTTATATGGGACAATCTGGCCGATGTGTGAATACCAGACTGCGAGAACATGCAACATCTCTTAACTCCTCACCGGCAGGGCATCTCGCATTACACGTCCGTGACTGCAAATGCCAACCACTCTTCAAAAAGACAGAAGTGCTCGGACAGTACCGTGGAAAAAGATCAAGAGAACTTTACGAGGCGCAGACAATCAAGGCTTGTGGTGAAGCCTGTGTCAGTGAACCTTCTGTGTCCTTATCCGACAAAGAACTATTATACCTACACCACCCCACATGAGGTGTCAAAAGGTTTTCAGTTAGGGGCAAGAGTATCTCAAACTTCATCCTTCAAAGTCATGTTGCAATAATGTTAAACTTATTTTTGAAGCCTTTTTAATATTTTAAATTTAAATTTTTTTATTTATTCTTTATATTAATTTATATCTACAATTGCTATGATGATTCTCATACCTCTTCAATTTTTTCATTTATTTTCGTCCTTCTTATCTTCCGTAGAGTTTATTTTGCTTCTTTCTTCTCTTCTTTAATTTTCTATTAAAACCCCAGTTGTGAGTATAGCGCTGTCCTGTCTACTTCATGTCCGTGTCTGTCCTTTGCGCTTTTTAAATCAGTCATTGCATTGTTTCAGGATATTCCTGCGGCATGTGACAAGCTAGATTAAAAACATGGTCATACATGTTTTGCATGTTTCCCAAGAAAGCACAAGTACTGGGAACACACTCTATCATAAAAAGGATGGCTACTACGCGACAGTCCAAAATATATAAGAAACATGGCCTGCAACACTTCTCCGCCAATATGCAATTGCTTTTACATTGTTCCGTAGTGCGGTGCGTGTGACACCGTGATGATGTGGGCCCACCGGTGCTACTGCTGCTGGCCGGTGTGGGCTCGCCCTCGCTGATCAATTGGCCATACCACCCGATCCCGCAGCTGCTGTGGTGTCTTGTTCTTTAGGCTTGTGTTCCGGCAGAACTGAACCCAGACCCTCCGCCTGAATGTGAAGCAGTGTATTACTTTACATACCCTGGGCTAAACTGAACAGGCCAAATGCCTTCAGTGGACATTTAGGAAAGAAACAAGATTACACTATAATGTTAGCGATAAACTAGTGACATCATTGTACCTAGTTTCCCGTTTGGGTTCAGCGAACACCATGAGCGCGGAGCACACCTCTGTGCCCGTGAGGTTAGATAAGTTGACAACGCAGACGACTACATTACTAGATTCCCGAGCACGACATCCACAGCAAGTAGACCTGACAGTCGTCAGCATGTTAGAGGGACGACACCAAACACGTTTCAAACAGAAAGGAGGTTTTAGTGTTATTCTCACCGTAATATGAAAGTTCGATAAAAACGAAATGTTCAATCATTGTTCCTTGTTAGGTTTTTGTTGTCACGCAGTCATTCAGCAGAGGTCACGCAAAGCCGCCACTAATATCTGAGATCAGTTTCGTCTCGCGCAGCTTGGAATGAAGACTGGGCCCAAAAAAGCTCGATCAATGGGTGCCTATTACTAAATGAGCATGCATGAGGGCCCATAGAAGAGGTCAAGAGCTTACCAGACATCACCGGACAACGGACATCAGACATAGTTGCAGCGGACACAGCTGCTGTTGCAGGAAAACGACGAAGTGTGATGCCAGCGGTGCAGTCATCACTTGGGTATCGCGCTACCGAGCAGCGTCTCTTTGCATGCGGCAGGCTCATTGTCCCGACGAACGTTGAACGCGCCCGGCGGGCGCTCGACGACAAAACCCGAAGAACGGCGCAATAGGATTCAACCAGTACAAACCGTTCTGCACTCGGATACGTGGGAAAACTAAAAAGACTACGAATTCGTTAAACGATTGCAAAGTGAAAGTTTGATGGGAGCTACAGAAATGCAGGCACACTGGCAAACGCAAACAATGCAAACACGAGGTGTATCAGGACTGCGAACTTCTGCCGACGGCGTAAACACCCGTAATAGCGACGTTGTAGAGGTCGCAACGAGTATGCACAACATAATACATATTAAACATAACCTAATAAATTCACCTAACTGAACATGCTTAAACTAAGTTATTATGAATAAATAATACTTTGATTTAAATTAAACTATATTAAACACCAAAAATGTGTCTTTAATATTTTATCAGCTTAGTGTTTCGCCGCGCAAAACACAGTCGCGCTGCGGTAGCGCGGCCTCCAGGGTGATGACGCTGACGATTGGTTTTGGGCCGCTTTTTTGCTCCACTTTCGCGACCTATATGAATTGACCTTGGAACCCGCAGATATCCACGTGATCCTGCCATCCTGCCTTATAAAAGCTGCCTACTACAGCGGCGGCGGTA
>JAZHYW010025639.1:0-21417 GCA_037355805.1 Ixodes ricinus | reverse complement strand
CGTTTCTCCACGTCGCCGTCGCCGCCGCCGCACAATTAGTTCGTCTGCTTCGGGGCGCCGCCGCCGTCATCTGACCGGCACACAGGTCTATCACGTCTGCTCGCGCTTTTTCAGGAGTTTCCTTTGGGCTCTAAAACTTATTTATTAATCTTAGTTTTTTGTTATACTTCAAACAAAGATGAATAAGTTACTTTTAGAGGCCATAGGAAGCTTCCGAAAGAGCGCAAGCACCACGTAATAAATAAGGGCCTCTTTTCCCCGGCGCCCGCGGGCCCCAACTACAAATTCGTATAGCGCCGTAAATATTGCTCTAAAATTTTTTTCTTCGTTGTAAAATCGTTATACGACATCCTTTTTCCATCTAAGCTGTTTAAAAAAAATGTTTTTTTTTCTTTGCATGTGTCTTTTAACGTTCCTGCGTTGCTGCGCTTTGGTCGAAAAATTTCCACGGGTTCTCAAAGGCAGCTACGACCGTTTACACGGGGTTTTCGAAAGCGTTTTCGACGAACGACGGCGAAGAGAAGAACGTCAACCTTGGGGATTTTGTCTCTAGATCTAGAGATTTCCATCATTGTTTAGGGGTAAAGGGAAATTTGTTCAAATATAGGGATTGATTTGTAATGGGTTTCAGAGATAATCTCCAGGGGTTACAGCAGCGATTTTGGGGGCCACACAAGGTAACAAAGTTTAATCGTGTAAAAGGTTTTATCGAAGCAAACTTACCCTACATCTACTCCATAACTATAATCAAAACTACTTCATAACGATAATCTCAATTATAACGCAAATTAACATTTTCTGAAAATCTAGGGAAACCTAGGGAAGTTTCCGACTAAACTTGGGAAGAAACCACCGCGGAGGCTGGTAACACTGAACGTCAATGTCTTTCAACACGCAGCTGCACCTGCAGGCTCTGCAACCCTTCACATGGCAAGATTTTACGCGGGCCCAAGATGGCGGATTCGGAACTTCCGGTTGCCGGACTTCCGCTGCGGGGACCAAGCAGCGATGCGCGTGATCCAGCAAATTGTCACAGACACCAATAATCCCAGCGATAAACTTTTTTTATTTTTTAGAATTTGGCGTTTTTTGATGGCTCAAAAAGGCAGCATCTTTTTAGATAAAACCAATATGACTGCAATAAAACATGTATTTAATTGGACACCGTCCTTTTCGCCCGCGTCAATGGCGGACCTGATATTTTGTTTTGTTTTTATTCTGTTTTATTCCGCTCCGTTAATAGGCGAAAGCGCATAGTTTTGTCCATTTTAACCCTTGCTTTTTGTGTTGGTCTATTCGCTTCACAAACAGGCAAGTGCGTAATTATGTATCTTTCAATTGTTGCTTTTCATATATATATATATAAATAAATAAATATATATATATATATATATATATATATATTATAATGCAACAATTGAAAGATACATAATTACGCACTTGCCTGTTTGTAACAATAACCAACACAAAAACAAGGGTTATATATATATATATATATATATATATATATATATATATTATTTTCGTTTTAGAGCTTTCCTTTTTGTTTTGTCTATTGTTTCTGATAATTATTTATATATATATATTTTTTTCTCGTTTTGTTGCTGCTGAAATTGTAGGAGCCCGACTGACCAGTCCAGCTGCATATTGCAGCTTTTTTCCACGGGTCCCACCATCAAAGTCGATGGAAATAAAAAGATTTATTATTATTCTAATATTATTAATATTATTATTATTATTATTACCTTCCTCGATAGTTTCAGATTGGATGGTGTAAACCACACAAGAAGAAGTGACCAGCACAAGACCGCGATAAGCCCCTGGATTAAATGTCCGCCACCAAAAAGGTTTTCGAGCCAAACCACCGTGAAATCAAGAGCAGCCGTTGTAACTACTTGGTGCGTGGTGTTCTAACGACGTCCCTTCTCTATATCCTCCGCTTGGTAGCTGTTTCTTCATCGGCCCGTAGTGTTGTAACGACATCCCTTGGTAGTTGTTTCTTCATCGGCCTGTAGTGTTGTAACGACATCCCTTGGCTCAAATTCCATACGCTGAGATCAACGTTACTAGAACCAAGCAATGCGTCAGTGTCCCATCCTTAGCTTTATCAAAGAAAGAATTGACCTATCTCGAGATAACATGAAAGCACCAATAGTGATAGATATTGTTTTGCTTTTTTATCTTATTTTTTGTCGTTACTTATTTATTTATTTGTTATTATTTTTTTTTGACTATTTGGTTTCGGGTGTTTAAAAATTTGAAATGTTCTCTTTAACGGCGAGGCAAAAGAAGATGACGATTTCAGGAAGAAGAAATATGTCACTGAGTTGTTAGTCAGCGCTCCGAGTCTGTTTCTTTCTTGTGTGCCTGTGAGTGTGACTGTATATCCGGGCTGTTCCATCCAAGCATGAATTCCCAACTTGCCCAAGCCTCCACATTATCAAGCCAAATCTGTCGTTAAATTGTCATCCCAAGGCATCGCACTTTGAGAGGTCACAGTCCATGTATAGTAGTTAGATTAGAATTAGCTTAGAACTGGACAAGTGGAAGCTTTAGAACAACCTTAACCAGTTTAGCTGGGTTTTTGTTTAATCATTGTACAACAGTATTGCAAGGTTCGAAGAAACCATTTGATATTCGATTGGAAAATATTCTGCCAAAACTACTATTCGCTTCCAATTCGCTTCAAACTCAAAATACACTATTCGCACATGACTATAATAAATTATTTTTATTTCCATTCATTGATGGCGGAGACCGAGGGAAAAAAGCAACCCACAGGCAGCTTGACGAGCCCTCGGCCCCCTTATAGTGGCAGCATTGAAAGTGATACAAACATCTCAGAGAAAGCGTGTTACAAAAATTAAAAGAGCCAGAGATTTCTAAATCATGAACTTAGTTCCTTTACGCGGTAAACAAACAATATCAGAAACAGAACGAAAACACTCCAAAGACAGCTTTGTCAAAGAATATAAGTATCTATAAAGAGTTTGTAGAAACATGTAGCATAGTCCAATCTTGACCGCAAACATGCTACATCAAGCATCAAAAAAGCAAGTAATCAAAAACAAAAATGTTCACCTCCTTGAAATACACAAAATATCCTCTTTCATGTTGAAAAAATGTAAACACCATCTTAGAAAGCAAAACCATTTAGAACTACAAGTACACCCGTGAGCGATATGAAGGTGAACAGCCGTCTTCTTGTTTTTGACGCTCCTGCAAGTTTTGGAACAAGCTCTGTTCCAGAAGAGGGCTAGAACGCAAAGTTTAGACCTTAAGCCACGTACCATTTGAGACGTTCAGAGTTAATATAGCTTTAGGGAGCCGTAAAACAAGCAAGAAACCAGGTAAGGTGCTCACCTTCATATTGCCGGCGGGTGTACATTGACCTTAGGTTGTACAATGTAGTATTAATCAAATCTATTTTGTTATCAATATGATCGTTCAGAGTTTCTGGAAGGAAGTATTTCAGAATTTGGGTTCCGTAACAAGTTCTACATTATATCCACCCTCCAGTATTCGCTACGACTGTTTGAGTAAGCGGGATCGTTTCTGGTTAACGAAGCCAGTGATTCTAGATTTTGCGTGTTACGTTTTAATTCTGATCGAAAGCTATGACTTAACCTGGAGGTACACAAATCAAAAATGTTTGAAATAGATGCCATATGGGCATACAACAGATCCGGTCAGAAGTCCATCCCGCAGAGGATTTGGTTTCACTGACCCCCGACGAGATGCAGGGATGGCCAAAATACTTTCAAACGTTTATCCAAATACAAATTACAAAATATTTGGACAAAAATGTACTTGATTACTAATCCAATAAGACTCTTTTAGATTTAAAGACGAGATAAACGAGAGTATTTGATCGTCTCCACATACTTTTACGAGTATATTTTTGTTTCCACAGTCTCATATCGTACACTTACATTAAATCGACACCGAGTTAAAACAAATGACCCTACATAAATAAAGACTCAAATATATACACAGCGAGAATAAGGTTCATAAAAAATAAAATTCCAGCTCTAAAAATAAAATTTGTTTGTGATTGGAAAACAATACATTTCCAGTGAGTTTCATTCCAAAATGTTAGCTAAAAAATCTCTCTAAACGTGTCGTTCATGCGACGTCTTTCATGAAAAACTATCCCGCAACCAAAAAGTCCTAACAATATTGTTCGCACACCATTCATTCCTTGTTCTTCCTTTTTCTTTTCCCCCGATGTTTATTCGTGCGAGGAGCACATCAACTTTCATGCTGTGTGCATGAAATCTCGCACCGGGAAGAGCGCCTAAAGTAGCATTTGATCTTGAAGTACACTGATCAAAATTGTATAATTTGGCCAGTATTTGAATTCTCAGTATTTCGATACGACGGAAGAATAGATTCCCTGATATGTGTGATGAAATACTCAAAGTATTTCAAATAGGTAATTGCAATAATTGTCCCTGTAGATTAGTAGATTTTAATAGACCCTTTACGAAAGTCAGCGCCTCTAGTGTCGGTAGCGCGAACTTGACAAAATCCGCCATTACTGCGTCGCAAGCGTTGAGGGGTTCAACCTGAACCATTCCGCTGCGTTCGGCAGTGGTGATAGCTTTTGACATGCCAACCCATTGCTGCATCTCTCAATGCACCCAAAGAGGGCCAAAAGATGAAAAACAATACAAAATGAGTCTTCTTTTTTTTCACGTTAAAAACACCAGTATTCGGAGAAATCGGGTCATGCAGATCCGCGCGAGGTGAGCGACGATCGCATTTGGCCTGTCCGCCGCTGCCTCAACGCTTTTCGAAGCTTAGAGCGCGTGTTCACCGCTTCGAAGTGTGAAGTTAGCACAAATAAAAATAATTTGTAGAGGCTAACCCCTGTCCACGTGACATCGTTTCGAAATGCGTTTGAACTGCACGAGTATAATCGTGCGATGGATCCCGTAGCTGCGAGCGACTCCTGACCAGTATTCGGAGTTGATTTCTGACAACGTTGCGTTGTGGTGTCCGATCAAAAGTCGTGCGAAGTTTCCTAGTAGGTATGGGCACGTAGCTTCGGATAATACCTCGTCCTCACAAGCACTCGCGCAAAAGGAAAAGAAGAAACGAGCGCAAGGAATGCTCGCACGTCACGACATTACATGGAATTCGGTAGAACATTGTTTTACGTTCACGACATCGGCATTGCATGGTTGGTCTTTCTAGCACGGAGAGGTGTACTTCGTCTATTTAACGCCTGTATCGGGAGCTCGTGCTGCAATTTCTAAACATGTTTTTAAGCGCGCGCCCGGGGCGGTATCGGGCCCCCAAGCATGATTTGCTTTGCTCGTCCCCACAACGTTCTGCTAGAGTTGCGCTTCAAGTGCTTTGACCACATTACCTCGTAACTTTTTCCGTGAGCATAGAACTCACCCGATCACAACCGCAAAAGGCACAGCAGTGCCATAGAATACATCACACAGCATATTTGTCTGCCTCAACATAAAGTATGGAATGAATGAATGAACGATGTGTTGTTGAGAATAACACTGAAGAGTAAAACAGACGTGCACATGGGATGCATAGGAGAGTTGACTTTATTAAGGTCGTTTGAAGAGCTTGTAACAAAACGAATAGGGACAGAGAGACACACCTGAATCTTGACAGGAGACTGTTTAAAAACAACCAGTAGAACAGCGCTATGGAAACAAGTTTCTATAAAGTTCCTTCTGCATCGTTTAAGTTATACAACCACATTTCTTCTAACCGCAATATCTCTACTCTCAGGTTCCCTACTTTGGCTTTCCTCTGGCTCCTGAAGCAGCTTGCTTTGATGAGCGCTCCGGTGGTGGATCTGAAATAAATTTGCGTTCTTGCCTACATGTTTAGTAGTAGTAAGCGTTGTATTGAAAAGGTACATATGTTTACTGCACAGATTGTAAAGTGATCAAACAAACTATGTGTTTACTCACATTGTTTTTCAAATAAGTAAGAGGCATAATCTTAGCAGTGCTCACTATGTGAGAAAAGACGCGTCATATATGCGATTATTCGTTTACTAAACGCCGGAAGCTTTTACTATACGCCGAAAGTTAGGACTGGTTTGTTCTAACTTTTGAGCTAGCATGCTAGTGCTGATAGTGGACATAGTGCACGCTCGCGGGCACCACACACGTCAAACCGTCAACGTGAAACTTGCCAGCACAGAAAGCAATACGATCAAAACAAACGCCCTCGCTAAAAAAGAAAAAAAAAACTATGAAGCACGGCGTACAGAGGCGAAGTTCACGGGCACGACGCAAGAGCGATTCTGTTTACCTCTCCCCCCCCCCCCCCCGCCTCGTACTCTTTAGTCCGTACACCACTGAGCTTCGCAACATTATCTCAAGCTGTGAGAAGGCAACGAGCCGGAAAATATTACATTTCGTTTCAGGCCGAAGATGCGCGAGTATCTTAGGCCTCTTTTGGCGTTTCCTCGTGCACGGCGCTGCGGCAGACGGCACAAGTCCGCCTGCACGTAAAAGACACGTTCACGGCGTGATGCGCGGGTTTGTAGCTTTGGGTTGGCTCACGCTTAACTGGCACACCTGGGACTCCAGGATACTCACGCGCAACGCCACTGGCCAAGAAACTCCTTTGTTGCGGTGTAATTTCAAGGACAAAATCGATCATTTTCATTCAATCTCTCCTTTGCAAAATTTGATGACGTAACGTGGGTATCGCAGTTCACCCATATGACGATATTTGAATGCGGTTCAAAGATTGGACCCGAGCATTGCGTGGGCACTGGATTTGGGCTCGTGATAATTACTAGCTCGAGAAGCATTCGGGTAGTGGCCCGTGTCCAATCGCTGCAACGACGACAATAGCCGAGCCATAACAATGCCTGGAACTCAGCGCGTGTCCTGTGCTTTGCCAACCCCAGCGCGTGGCTATGAGCAACATTGGCGGCATATATTCCGCTCCAGATCACGTGGCCGCTTGTTCTGGCTGCGAGTTGAGGGGGTGAACGCTGCTCGTTTTTCTTGAGTTTTTTTCTGGGACTTCTATTGCGTGGGGTGAAAAACGAACGCGTGTTTCAGGTCATTAACGTCAGGGATCCGTTTTAAGCGGTATTTGCGGAAGTACAAAATTGTGCATCGCCCCTTTAAGGGCTGTTTATACTCCGTCGTAACTTCAACGAGCGCAAACGCTCGTTCACGCTCGCTGACGCTGTCTGCGAACGGGTGTCTATACTCCAACGTCAAGTTGAACGCGGCGCTGCGCTGAGCAGCGTCGACGCGCGACGTCGTAGCTTGCGACGGACTTGGACATGCTCTACGTTCAACGTTGGACGTCGGCGCCGCCGACGCAGGCTATCCCAGAAGCCCTCGCGCGAATGCCTCATTCGGGAATCCGGTTGGCGGGTTCGTTGGGGCCGGTCAGAGTGTGCGAGATGCTGGTTTCTGGGATCTGAACCTGTCGTTCTTGCCGTGTGTCGTGTGCTGTTGTCGTGTTCCCGTGTTGGTGTGTGTATTTAACGTTCGTGCGCTTGACTGGGCGATTGTGTGCGTGGACGTGGACTGCTGCGAGGATGCGCTACCCTCGATTCTCGATAGGCCTATCGACCTAAGAAGCCGGTGGTGGTGGGCCGTGGCGTCGGGGTGCCGGCAAAAGCTGGAAGCTCGATGACGCGCCAGAGGTAGGGTTAATTAGAATTAAGGATGACCTAATGTGTGTGCTATTTATAATCATGTGCCAGTCGCACTAACCGGCAGTCGTTCCCGATCGAAAAAGCATCGTCGAATGTACGGGAACGGCGGTCACGGAAACCTCTGAACAATTTAGCCGGCCAGAAATTTTCAATTGGGCTGTTCCAGCTTGTAAATGGTCTCAGCTTGTAAAAGATAATAGCGATAACGCGATGACAATTGGACTGAATCCTGTATTGTTTGTATAGGCTTTGTAGAGTGCGTTACAATTTCGAACGCGTACATTGCGTAATTTAGGTGTCGTCCGCTCTCTTCGCTGTCCGTTTTTTAAGTCAGCGTGAAAGTCTGCTATGATGATAACATACTGGACACCTGTCAGAAAGAGGTTTTAGGTCTGAACGGACGACAAGAAAGAACAGTGCTTACCTCAACATTTGAACCGACGCCGGATCAACGTAGGCCTCGGTAATGAACGCGGTTCCTAGGGTTGGGAGTGCATCAGCAGCACCATGGTGGACATGTTGAACGCTGAAACAGAAATGCGACAAATGCTCTTACATACGCGATTAGTGCATATGTGTGTGAACGGCTTAACGCCCAGAAGAACCTCCTGGGTGCGCGAAATCTTTCGCCACCGACATACCGACGGGTACCCGGCGAGGCTTGTTCCATAGGCTGAGGGACTGAGGCACAGAGCTCTTTTGAAGAAGATTATTTTTAACAGCGTGTCTTTGGAACCAGGGTTACGCATATCGAAAAGAAAGCGATGAGGTCGTACCCAATCAATTGATCGCTCATCGTCCATGCCTCTGGATCGCCTGCCCGACCCTTCGCTTTGAGAGCGGCTTCTTTTACTTCCTCTTCTTTCAATGCCAAAGGAAAAACAACAACAAAGGAATCGCCGTGCATGCGCTGTTCCGCAGCAGCAAGCACGGTACAAGGAGCCTGAGAGCGCTAACAAAGCGCTTCTGTAGCGCTAACAGAGCGCGAACAAAGCGCTTCTGAAGCGCTAACAGAGCGCTGCTGAAGCGCTAACCGAGCGCTACATCACGCGGCTAGGAAGCGCCACATGAGCGCTCCTTCGAGCGCTCACGTAGCGCTAACTTAGCGCTCCGCTGTAAGGCCGGCTCACACATACAGCGGAGCGCTAAGTTAGCGCTACGTGAGCGCTCCAAGGAGCGCTCATGTGGCGATTCCTAGCGCGTGACTTCGTTCTAATATAGCGCGTGATTAGCGCTTTCGTAGCGCTTGTTAGCGCTCCAGTAGCGCCTTGTTAGCGCTCCTAGGCCGTAGCGCCGTGTTAGCGCTTCTGTAGCGCTTCTTGTATCGCGGTGCTGCGGTTTAGCGCGTGCACTGCGGTTCCGGTTCCTGTGGTTGGGTGTGCATCAGCAGCACCATGGCGGACATGCCGGACGCTAAAATAGAAATGCGACAAATGCTCTTACATACACGATTAGTGCATATGTGTGTGAACGGCTTAACGCCCAGAAGAGCCTTCTGGGTGCACGAAATCTTTCATCACCGAGATACCGACAGGTACCCGGCGAACCTTGTTCCTAGGCCACGGTGTAAGATAATACTCTTCAGGTGAGGACAGCGCGCTCCTCGCGCAGTGCAGATAAAGTTCGGCGCCGGCAGATGACTCGTCGACCCGTGGGCACGGCAAAGACGGCTCGTGCCGCCTCATGCTCCACACGCGCAGAGCTCCAGCGAGGTTGTCGCTCGTGCAGAAAGACCACTTTTTTCGCTCTCACACAGTTTCGCCGTTTGGCCGCCGGCGACACTGTCAGCCGCGGGCACGGTGGCCGCGGAATAATGCAGCCTTTCGGATGCCCGTCGAACGAACACTATCTGCTTCCTCGCGCCGCGCGTTCAGCCCTGCCGTGTCCTCACCTAAAGAGTATATCTTGCACCGTGTCCTAGGCTGAGGGACCGAGACACAGAGCTCTTTCGAAGGCGATTATTTTGAACTGCGTGCTTTGAAACCAGGGTCACGTATATCGAATAGGAAGCGATGAGGTCGTACCCAATCAATTAGTCGCTCAGAGCCAATGACTCTGGATCGCCTGCTTGACCCTTTGCTTGGAGAGCGGCTCTTTTACTTCCTCTTCTTTCAATGCAGTAAAGTTGACATTTGGGCGAGTTGGTAGTCTAACTCTAACATATTGAGGTATTTAGCGCACAAGGTAGAGAGAAGAAGGACAGGACAGAAAAGAGCGCTCTTTTCTGTCCTGTCCTTCTCTCGACCTTGTGCGCTAATTACCTCAATATGTTCTTTTAATACCAAAGGAAAAACAACAACAAAGGAATCGCCGTGCACGCGCTGTTCCGCAGCAGCAAGCACGGCACAAGGAGCGTGAGAGCGCTAACAAAGCGCTTCTGTAGCGCTAACAGTGCGCTGACAAAGCGCTAACAAAGCGCTTCTGAAGCGCTAAGAGAGCGCTTCTGAAGCGCTAACCGAGCGCTACATCACGCGCTAGGAAGCGCGACATGAGCGCTCCTTGGAGCGCTGACGAAGCGCTAACTTAGCGCTCCGCTGTATGTGTGAACAGGCCTGTATATGTGAACCGGCCTTAAGGAGCGCTCATGTGGCGCTTCCTAGCGCGTGATGTAGCGCTCGGCTAGCGCTTCAGCAGCGCTCTGTTAGCGCTTCAGAAGCGCCCTGTTAGCGCTCCAGAAGCGCTTTGTTAGCGCTCTCTTAGCGCTACAGAAGCGCTTTGTTAGCGCTCTCACGCTCCTTTGCCGTGCTTGCTGCGGCGGAACAGCGCGTGCATGCACGGCGATTCCTTTGTTGTTGTTTTTCCTTTGGCATTGAAAGAAGAGGAAGTAAAAGAGTCGCTCACCAAGCAAAGGGTCGGGCAGGCGATCCAGAGTCATGGACTCTGAGCGACTAATTGATTGGGTACGCCCTCATCGCTTTCTATTCCATATCCCATCCTCGTCGCCACTTTGTATTGTGGTCCTGGCTAAGTTAGGCACATTGGTAGGTGCAACACTTTATTAATGACAGAAAATTAACGATAAGTAGCGTGCTCGGCTACATGACAACCTAGCCACACGACGGCATTCCAGAACGTTCTCTTCATCCGGGTGCTGGCCCAATGTTGTTGACTGCATTACGAAAACCTCCGGCCACTTAGAGTGAGCGTCCACGGCCACTAACAGCATTTTACCTCTGAAGGGCCCCGCGTAGTCGATGTGGACACGCTGCCACGGCTTCGTAAGCCACGCCCAAGGGTGCAAGGGTGCCTGCGTTGGCCGGTTACGCTGCTGCTGCACTGCTCACAGGCTTTCACATAGTTTTCAACATCGGTGTCCACCGCTGGCCACCAGAAAGTAACTCCTGGCAAGTTCTTTAGCACGTACAACCCCCGGGTGTCCCTCGTGGATCTCCTCCAGGAGCAGATGTCGCAGTTTTTCCGGCACGACGACCCTTAGTCCCAGCAACAGGCAGCCTTGATGTGCCGATATGTCTGTGCTACGCTGGCAAAACGGCTTCAGCGCGGGATCTGCCATGTAGGACGGCCAACCCTTCAGGACATATTCCAACACTCTACTGAGCAGAGGGTCTCGGACAGTTTCTTTGGCAATGTCTCGGCTGCTTACTGGTAGGGAAAGCAACCGCAGTGAGCAAAAAGACTCCTCTTCGTCAGCTTCTTCTGCAAGTGTGTTCACAGGCAGTCTCGAAAAACAATCCGCTTCCGCATTTTCAGCTGAGCGCTTGTATACCAGGGAGTAGTTGTATGCCAATAGAGTTACTGCCCACCTTTGCAGTCTAGCTGCCGCAAGTGTCGAAATACCAGTCTTCGGTCCAAGAATGGTTTGAAGTGGCTTATGGTCTGTCACGAGACAGAACTTGCGACCGTAGAGGTAAAAGTGAAACTTCTTCACTCCGAAGAGCAAGGCCAAGGCTTCTTTCTCCAGCTGGCTATAAGCTTTTTCAGCTGAAGTGAGGGTGCGTGATGCGTATCCTACCGGTCGAGCAGTTCCATCTTCTGCAATGTGAGACAGTACCGCTCCTACGCCATAGGACGATGCATCACATGCCAGCTGCAACGGTGCCTTTGGGTCGTAGTGCGCAAGCACCCTCGAAGAGGCAAGAAGCTCCTTGACTTTCTTGAATGCTTCGTTACACTTCTGGTCCCAAGACCACTGGACATCCTGGTGTAGAAGCCTGTAGAGGGGGTCACTACAGTTGCTAGCTGCGGGACGAACTTGCCGTAATAGTTTACGGCTCCCAGAAGTGATCTCAGCTGCTGTACGTCTTCAGGCGCTGGTGCATCCATGATGGCAGCCACCTTCTCATCGGACGTGCGAATTCCTTCACGGCTTATCACATGCCCCAAGTACTCGAGCTGGTCTTGGAAGAACACACACTTTTCGCGCTTGATGCGAACACCCCGCTCAGCGAACCTCTTGAACACCTCCCCCAGGCTTTGAAGGTGCTCCTCTTGAGTCTTGCCCGTGATTAGCACATCGTCCAAGTAGCAAGTCACTCCAGGGATGCCCTTCAGCATGTTGTCCATGATTCGTTGAAAGACGGCAGGCGCCGACGCAATTCCAAACGGCAGCCGGTTCATCAGGTACAAGCCCCGGTGCGTTGTAATTGTCAGCAATTTCCGTGCGTCCTCGTTCATGACAACCTGCAGATAAGCTCTGTTGAGGTCAACTTTGGAAAAACTTTGACCACCAGCCAGCCCTGCGAAAAGTTCATCCACCCTTGGCAAGGGGTACCGTTCGACGTCCAAGACCTGGTTCACTGTTGTTTTATAATCTCCACACAATCTTATGGTGCCATCCTTTTTGGGCACCGGCACAACTGGAGTTGCGAACTCACTGCTAGTTGTAGGTGTGATGACACCCATGGCCTCTAGCTTCGTCAGTTCTTCCTCCACTGCTGGCAGTAACGCAAAGGAAACGCTTCTCGCTTTCAGGAACTTGGGCTGGCTTCCCTCTTTCAGAAACAGCCTTGCCTCTTCTCCAGAGATCTTCCCCAATTCAGTCTGAGAAGACTTCCTGATGCTTGTGCAGGATCTCCTGCAACTTGTTTACAGGCGTCTGTCCCTTCTTGTTTCCTATGAAGCGTGTTGATGCCAGCCACTTCCTTCCAGTCGAGCTGTAGCTGTTGCAACCACTCTTGTCCAAGTAGTGGTGGTCCGACCTGGTCCAACACATACAATGGTAGAAGTTTCGTTTGCCCATTGTGTGAGACCTCAACGTCGATAACGCCACATGGCTGAACCGTTTCTCCGGTGTACGTCCGCAGCCGAAGTGACGTCTGTCTCAGGTTCGTGTGACCAAACTTCTCGTGGTACTGCCGCTTAGAGATCACAGACACCGCCGCTCCTGTATCCAGCTCCATTGTCAACGGAGTTTTTTTACAAGAACTTCCACCTTAAGTGGCTGATCTGAAGCTGCCTTCATGCTTTTGACATCAGCCTTTCCTGCTCGGCCTTCCACCGAGAACGACTTGAGCGATTTTTTCTTCCCTTGCGACTTTTCCTTTTCACGGGACGAGCGACAGACGCGCTGAATGTGCCCTACCTTTTTTCACCGAAAGCAGACCGCCTCTTTCTGAGGGCAAGCACTCGCAATATGCTTGGTTGAACCGCACCGATAACAGGTCCCTCCTCTCGTTTTGGTATCCTCTTTGTGGCTTTGCAACTTGTGGACGCCGGCACCGTCGACCTGTGTGCCGCTGGCACTGGATCCATGCATCTCGGAGGCACTCTTCATAGCTGCATCCAACGCTGTAGCTCGGTCAACTGCTTTCTGGAACGTTAGTGTCTTGTCCTCCGCGAAGAGCGCCGGTTGAATGTCCACACGCCGCAAGCCGCACGCAAAACGGTCGCGTAGCGACTCGTCCAAGAATAAGCCAAAGTTGTATGTCTCGGCGAGCTTCCGCAACCCAGCGACGAACTGCGCTATGAGTCTCTCCTTCTTCCTGCCCGCGGCGATGAAACCTTGCCCGCTCCGCGATAATAGAGGGTTTTGGTTCTTGGTGGTCCCGCAGCAACTGTGTCAACTCTGCTAGTGACTTCGTTACTGGTAATACGGGAGCTGTCAACGACTTGAGAAGATTGTACGTCGTAGGCCCAATTAGGCTTAAGAAGGCGTCAACCTTGTCGGCGTCCTGCACATGGTTCACTTTGAGAAACGACGTCAGTCTCTCCTCGCACGCAGACCAGGAACCCAGTGACGAGTCGAAATGCTCCACTTGCCCAAATCTTGGACGTGGTTTCCTCGTTGTTGGCTGCGTCGTTCAGCTCTACAGTGGCTTCGGTTGTCGTCGCCAACCCACTCGGCGTATATAGCGCAAACTTCTCCAGGACTCTCGTCTTGCGGTTCGTCAGTCGACGTCGAACCATCCTTCGTTGCCACTTTGTGTTGTGGTCCTGGCTAAGTTAGGCACATTGGTAGGTGCAACACTTTATTAATGACAGAAAATTAACGATGAGTTGCGTGCTCGGCTACATGACAACCTAACCACACGACGGCATTCCAGAACGTTCTCTTCATCCGGGTGCCGGCCCAATGTTGCCAGTCTGACAGAGTTGTCAGACCAGAAAGAAACATCAGTCAAACACCACATGCGTGACCCGCGTTTCAAAGACACGCAGTTAAAAATATTCGCCTTCAAAAGAGCTATGTGTCTCGGTCCCTCAGCCTAGGAACAAGGTTCGCCGGGTACCCGTCGGTATCTATAGGTGGCGAAAGATTACGCGCACCCAGAAGGCTCTTCTGGGCGTTAAGCCGTCCACACACATATGCACTAATCGCGTATGTAAGAGCATTTCTTGCATTTCTTTTTCAGCATCCCACATGTCCGCCATGTTGCTGCTGATGCACACCCAACCACAGGAACCGGAACCGCATGTGCACGCGCTAGTCCGCAGCACCGCCGTACAAGAAGCGCAACTGAAGCGCTAACACGGCGCTACTGAAGCGCTAACAAGGCGCTACTGGAGCGCTAACGAGGCGCTACTAAAGCGCTAATCACGCGCTATATTAGAACGAAGTCACGCGCTAGGAAGCTGTTGTGTACGAGGTGACCGGCGCATCGGCACGAGCACTGAGCTCGCACCAGCCACGAGCAGAGCGTTCGGACACTGCGATCGGACAGACATTCCAGTGAAACCGCTGCCGCACAGGCTCCGTTTTTGGACCTATTAAATGAAGTATTTAACAACTGGCGACGAGTAAGACAACGGACCTTCTACCTCAGTAGGCATGGCTACTCACGGCTCCATGGAGGAGTTCTCCGGCAAGGGCTGGTCGTCATGGGCAGAGCGGCTACAATATTACTTCGAAGCCAACAGCATCGGGGACGATGCCAGGAAACGTGCTGTTTTGCTGACGCTGTGTGGCCCGACCACGTTCGAAACAGTGAAAGCACTGGCAGCACCGAAAACGCCAAGTGAGTTTTCTTTCGGCGAAATCGTCGCCATGCTTCAAGCCCATTTCGATCCGCGCCCCTCGGAACTCTTCAGCCGGTGCAGATTTCAACGCAGAGATCAGCTGCCGGACGAGACTGTCACCGCATACGTCGCAGCCCTTAAGAAGCTTGCGGCGGACTGCAATTTTGGAACGATTCAGCCTGTCGTGACCACTACCGCTACGACTGCCACGTCCAGCGGCTCCGGTTCAGATGGATCAGTTGGAACGTCCAGCGGTTCCGGTTCGGGTGGATCAGTTGGAACCTTGGGCAGCGGTTCAACGCCATCTGTAGTCAACATGACTATGCTGCCAATGGACATCATGCTCCGAGATCGTTTCGTCTGCGGACTTCGAGACGACCATCTGCAGCAGCGTCTTTTCGCCGAAAGGGACCTGACGTTTTCTAAAGCTTTCGACATAGCCGTGCGAGCGGAGAATGCCAAGGACCATCAGCGTCAAATCAAAGAAGACTTCAAAGAAGTGAACAAAGCAGAAACGTCTCGTCTGCTAAATCGACGGCGTGAAGAGACCCCAGTGACAACAGTAACGCCTTGTTACCGCTGCGAAGAGCCTCACAGTCCAAACTCGTGTAAATTTAAGAGTTCGACGTGCAGATACTGCAAGAAGGTGGGACATATAGCAAAAGCCTGCTTGAAGAAAAAAAGTCCGCTGGCAGCAGCACGGTTCACGATGTCAATCCAAATCAAACGAGCGATTTGACTGCGCATGAACCAAGTCCTGCAAGCTCACTTCATGACCTCAACTCCCTGAACAATCGACGGCAGTCCACAGACAAACTCATGGTGAACCTACAAGTTGAAGATGTTCCTTTTCGTTTCGAGGTGGACTCGGGGGCAGCGTTTTCACTTATCAGTGAAGAAACGTTTCGATCGGCGTGGCCCACACAACCTCCCCAGTTCACGCAAGAGGACATTGCCCTGCGCACCTGGTCAGGTGAAAATCTAGAATCGCTGGGCACGATCCAGGTTACGGTGCAGTTCAAGAGCTTCAGAGCGCATTTACCACTCCTTGTGATGAAGCGTCCCGGCTGCAATCTACTCGGACGGAACTGGTTTGAACCTCTTGGTATTGGATTAAGCGGCGTTCATCAGGTCGGGCTTGACAAAAGCTTGCTGGATGTCCTCGCCAAACACGCTCCACTCTTCGATGGGGACCTGAACCAGTTCAAAGGCCCGGCAGTCAGTCTGGAGCTTCAAGAGAATGCTGCGCCAAAGTTCCTTAGAGCACGAACAGTGCCATTTGCACTGAAACAAGCAGTTGAAAACGAGTTGCAGCGTCTCACAGACCAGGGCATCTTGGAGCAGACACAACACTCGGAGTGGGCCACACCCGTTGTTTTAGTACGAAAAAAAGACGGTGGAATACGTCTTTGCGGAGACTACCGCAGCACCGTCAACGCTGTCACACGCAAGGCGGCATATCCTCTTCCTACCGTTGTAGAGGTGCTGGCGAAGCTCCGTGGAGGAAAAGTATTTTCAACGTTGGATCTTGCGCAAGCCTATCAGCAACTGAAGGTAACTGAGAGAACTGCTGATATACTCACGATCAATACTATCAAGGGGCTCTATCGGGTTAAGCGCCTGCCTTTTGGAGTGTCAGCAGCTCCAGCCATTTTTCAGCGGTGCATTGAAACAACGTTGGCGGGACTACCCGGAGTCAGTGCCTACCTAGACGATATCATCGTCACGGGCGCCACACCGAAAGAACACACGCAACGTCTAGACGCCGTCCTGACACGGCTCCAAGAGGTTGGCCTGCGTGTTCAGAAGACCAAGTGTCGTTTTGGCGTTGCAGAGGTGACCTACTTGGGACACAGAATCAACGCAGCAGGGGTTCATGCCACAGACGACAAGCTAAAGGCAATCAAGGAATTGCCAGAGCCAACCTCCAAGGCCACTCTGCAGTCATTCCTTGGAATGCTGGCTTTCTACGATCGGTTCATGGAGAACAGGGCAACAGTGGCTTGTGACCTATACAAGCTGCTAGAGAAAAACGTACCATGGAGATGGGAGAAAGAGCACGCCGATGCCTTTAAAAGACTTAAAGAAATTTTGCTACGCGAGACAACTCTTGTCCACTATGATGAATCGAAGCCGCTTCTTTTGTCATGCGACGCTTCGCCATATGGCATTGGAGCTGTGCTTGCCCAAGTGGACCCAAACGGCACAGAAGCTCCCATCGCGTTCGCGTCGAGAACACTAGGTGAAGCTGAGAGTAACTACTCCCAGTTGGACCGAGAAGGGCTGGCAGTGGTCTTTGGAGCGGTCCACTTCCACCAATACATCGCTGGACGCAAAGTGGTCATCGCCACTGACCACCAACCGTTACTTGGGATCCTAGGTTCCCAGAAACCGGTACCCCAGGTTCTGTCTCCCAGAATGCGACGCTGGTGTGTCAAGCTCTCAGCTTACGACTACCAGCTGGTCTACAGACCAGGAAAAAAGCACCAAAACGCGGATGCGTTAAGCCGCTTACCTTTGCCTGAGAGCGAGGACGAACCATGCCCTCCAGGAGACGTTCTCATGATTGAGACGCCGATGGATACACCACTCACAGCCGAGCGGATCGCAGAAATGACAGAAGCCGATCCAGTACTGTCACGTGTCTTTCAAGCTGTGCAGCAAGGAAATCTCCATCAGCTAAAGGAAGCAACGTTCCAGCCCTTTCGGAAGAAGCACACTGAGCTGTCGACCCAGCGAGGATGTTTGATCTGGGGCTCAAGGGTGGTTATACCAGAGGCCGCACGTGCTGACGCAATGAAGCTGCTGCACGCAGGACACAAAGGAATTGTAGCCATGAAGATGACAGCCCGTAGTCACCTGTGGTGGCCAGCCATCGACAAGGAAATTGAGAGGGCGGTAAAAAGCTGCGCTGCCTGTCTGGAGTCCAGACCGGTTCCCAACAAGGCTCCCCTTCCAACGTGGGATCATCCATCCAAGCCCTGGGACACAATTCATCTGGACTTCGCGGGTCCCTTGGAAGGGCAGATGTTCCTAGTCGTCGTGGACGCCTTTACAAAGTGGCTGGAAGTGCGCTATATGACAACGGCCACGACCGCAGGAGTTATCAGAGAGCTGAGGGCTCTGTTTGCGACTTTCGGACTGCCTCGAAAGATCGTGTCCGACAACGGAACAGTTTTTGTTTCAAAGGAAATGATGGATTTTTATCATAACAATGGAATACATGCAGTGACGAGCGCACCATATCATCCTGCGACGAATGGCCAAGCTGAGCGGATGGTATATGAACTCAAGCAAGGGCTAGCAAAGGACAAGAAGGGACTTTTGTCGTTGCGAATAGCGAGGCTACTCTACAAACAACACACGACAGTTTCTAACTCGACCGGGAAGACACCCGCTTTTATGATGTTTGGACGAGAGCTCGCAACAAACATCAGCCGACTGATGCCCTCTCCAGAGAGTGAAAAGAAACAAGTGGATGAAAAGTTGCCTGCATCCAGAGTTTTCAAGGAGGGACAACATGTGGTTGTCCTTAATTTCAGAGGGACTCCCAAGTGGATACACGGCAGATTGATAAGAAAAACTGGCCGTCGCTCTTGGCTTGTTCAAACAGCTGGGGGAAATATCCGGCGACACCTAAACCACATAAGAAGGTGCTCGTCTCCGTTGACTCCGCCTGCAGCCTGGTCTATTGGTGGTCACGACTGCACACCGGTTCGTTCTACAGAACAGAACATACCGCCTCAGGCAGCCGCAACGAATGGAAATTCAGGCAATGTGGTTGTAGCACCTAGCAGTGCCTACCCGCCGAGAACCAGACGTCCACCCGATCGTTATGGCGACTGGGTCTAAGGGGGAGGGATGTTGTGTACGAGGTGACCGGCGCATCGGCACGAGCACTGAGCTCGCACCAGCCACGAGCAGAGCGTTCGGACACTGCGATCGGACAGACATTCCAGTGAAACCGCTGCCGCACAGGCTCCGTTTTTGGACCTATTAAATGAAGTATTTAACAGAGCGTCACATGAGCGCCCCTTCGAGCGCTCGCGTAGCGCTAACTTAGCGCTCCGCTGTATGTGTGAACTAGTGCCACTAAATAAGCGCAGCTCATTTAGTGGCTCTAGTGTGAACTGTCTGTCTATGCTGGAAAAAGCGGTGGAGAAACTGCATTGTGACGTCGCCGGTGGGAGGAGCCTAATCTCCATCGCCAACAAACTATATCGGAAGAGAACTGCACCGTGACGTGTCCGGTGACGTCGCCGAACAGTGGCGATTGAGTTGAAACTACATCGTTCTTTTTCTCCCTACAGGGAATTTTGGAGAATCGCCAAGTGGGCTAGCGCACACCAGCTCGGAGCACGTGGAGCGAAAGCTCGCGCTGCAGAACCCAGGGATCCTGGGTTCAATCCCCACCCCTGCCCGTTTCGATCTGGATGAGCATCGTACCGGTCGTGATCGTACCGGCGTGCGGTCGTGTATCACTACTGCGTGATGCACGTTAAAGACCCCGGGCTAGCAGTCGTAGTGCATTGGCTAAATTGCTTATCTATATAGTGGGTAACAATGTCGCCATGTTCAGGCAGACTAACATCCGGCTGTATAAACAACTAATGACAAATTTTACTTTTTGACTATTTTGACTGCGTAAGTGCAGTCTTTCTCGTGCTGCACGAGAAAGAAAAAATGTTCCTTCGGGGGTTAAATTTTCGGTGAAGTAGGAAGCAAAAAAGAATGAAAGAATATTTTCCTCAAGTTGGGTTCGTAGTAGAAGAGGAGGAAAATAAAATCAGTTGTTATTCCCATGGTGTGTATGGCCTTTTCTTTATGTGTATGTTTATTCGAGTTCAGCTGGACTTACTTGAAGTAGTTGCTTTAAATAATATATATATATATATATATATATATATATATATATATATATATATATATATATATATATATATATATATATATATATATATATATATACAGGGTGTTTCACGAAAGGTGGACAAATCCGTTATTGCGAAAAGTACGCGTCGCACCAAAAAGGCTTGTGTCGTTTTGGTCCTGGGCCAGGGGCCTTTTTAGGAAAATTATTAAAGTCCGAGATAATTGTATTGTTAATTTTTTTGCGTAATTAACTTTTTTTATTATTGGGTTTAAGGGCATGCTTTCAGTTCGAAAATTGCTCAGCATCGTCAAAAAGCACTAAATTAACAAATTGCAGAACGATAGAAAGCACGCGAAGCATTTTACGGCTTTCTGAAAAACCGTGCAAATTCGACGGGTTTTTAAGTTTCGGTTTGTTATCGGAGCGCATCTCAGCGCCGCCGGCACTGCGCCCCGTGGAGAGATAGTGCAACCAACCTCTGCTGCGTCGCGCGATGACAGCGCAGCAGAGGCTGGTTTCACTATCTCTCCACGGGGCGCGGTGCTGCCGGGGCGGAGATGCGCTCCGATAGCAAACCGAAACTTAAAAACCCGTCGAATATGTACGGTTTTTCAGAACGCCGTAAAATGCTTCGCGCATGCCTTCTATCGTTCTGCAATTTGTTGATTTAGTGTTTTTCGATGACGCTGAGCAATTTTCTAATTGAAAATATGCCCTTAAAAACAATATTAAAAAAGTTAATTTCGCAAAAATAAGTAACAATTTAATTACCGCGGACTTTAATAATTTTTCTGAATAGGCCCCTGGCCAAGGACCAAAAAGACACAAACCTTTGTTTGTTGCGACGCGTAGTTTTCGCAATATCGAATTTGTCCACCTTTCGTGAAACACCCTGTATATACTGGGTGTTCATTTTTAATTCGAACAGATTTATTTAAAAAAAATCATTAAAAGATGCACTGATACGGTTTGTGCAGGTGAGTTATACGGCTATGGGTACATTATGTGGGTGGCTAATCGTTGCGATAAGTCGGCTAATTAATTAAAATTCGTTCATTAACCTTTTAATTAGTGGAAATAAACATATGGTTCCAATTGGAAACTTAGAGAGCGTCATCGAAAACCACTAAATCAACTCTTTTTAGAACGACTTGAAGCTCGTGGGAAACTCGGGGCGCACCAAAGTTACCACTTATGAAGCAGGCGCAAAGCCAGCAGTGGCGGAACGCGAATTATGAAATCATTATCGCGTTCCGCAACGGTAGCTTTGCGCCTGCTTCACGAGTGGTAACTTTGGCGCGCCCCGAGTTTCCCATGAGCTTCACAGTCGTTCTAAAAACGTTGAATTAGTGGTTTTCGATGACGCTCTCTAAGTTTCCAATTGGAACCATATGTTTATTTCCACTAATTAAAAGGTTAATTAACGAATTTTAATTAATTAGCCGACTTATCGCAACGATTA
>JAZHYW010025637.1:0-15209 GCA_037355805.1 Ixodes ricinus | reverse complement strand
TTTAACGTGTCGAAAGCAGTAAAAAACTGACAAAAAAACATTTTTTGCTCGTTATCTTTGGAGGCCCGGAGCACGCTGGTTTCAATGAGCAGAGCGCACCTGTATATCTAAACATGGGATGTTTTCCCCCCGTCGGGAGTAACAACGGATGCACACGAGCAACATCCTCGGGAGGCACTGGTGTCCAGTCGGTGAGAAACCAAGCTCTGCTTCGGCGTTCGGAAGGCAGTCGGTTTATCGACTTACGTCCCTCGTTGAGTGACAGAAAAGTTTCGGTGCCAGTCATAAAACACATTCTGTGTTTAAAAGACCCGAAGGTTAATTTAGTGAATTTAACGGTATAAACCGCAAAACACGGCACCTTAGCTATAAAGCTACAGAAACTATGGAAGGATGACCACCACAAACCGTACCACTTTGTTCAGTATACAGAGTTCTCCGTCAAAAGGTCAGAGAGTGTTTGTACACGTCGTGACCACGAGCTCATATTTTAACTTGGTTAACGAATTCTCCGGGAAAAGCTTTCAAGGGCCCGGAGGGGAGACGCAGACCGTAAGCCGCAAACTAACTGTTGATCGTCGACCCAGATTTAATGCGTATAAATTATGCATAATTCGTGGGACGCATATGGCATCACGTATGGGCATTTCCCTAACAAGTCGTGGGAAACAGTTCCGAAATGTTTACATGCAAATTACGGGTGCTAAGCCTTGCGCTATCTGCAATGGCCAGAAGGGAGGGGCGAGGGGCGATTCCTTTGAAGCTTTTGGCATTTATTTTCTGTATTTTATGTTTAATTGGCACTCGGCCAAAATGTTTGGTACTCTCTTTCAACATTTAAAGAGACGTCGGCAACAAATTAAGCGTTTATTTTATACATCTTTAGTAGCAAGTGTGTGCTTGAAAAACAAATACACTGTTTATTTTATGTTTGTGTAGCGAAAAGTATACCACTAGTTTTGAAGCATTTTCCCCAAAAAATTACGGTTCATTGTATATTGGTCAAAAAAAATGTGAACAAGTTTAAAAACTTTTCTGTTGTTGTTAAGTAAGACGGTTACGTATATTTCCTTAGGAGAATGCTAACTATATGTTTGCACCAAAATATAAGCATTTATTGCATATTTGATTAGGAGAAAGTAAGGAAGATGCTTGGAAACTTTCCTAAGGAATTAAGACTTCTTGCATTCCAATTTAATATAAAATATTGAAAAGTTGGAAGCGTTTCAATGAAGTACGCGTTTTATGCATATTTGCTTAAGAGAAAGCAAAGAAAATGTATGACAACGTTAAAAAAATTAAGAGTTCATAGCATATCTGTTTATACTTCTTTTCTCCTGAAGTCCAGAGTCAGCCGACGCATCGAGCTGATGCGGTCAATCAGACATCGCCAAAAGGGCGCCATCATGGTGTTCGTAATTGTTCTGTAGGCGTTCTATCATCGCTGAACCAATCACAAACAAAAAGACCCAGTGACTTGCGCTTTGTACACAGTTTGATTGGACCAATTAGCTCATAGCTTCGGCTGCAACCGGACTTCAGCTCAAAGAAGGTATAGTAGAAAGTAAACGAAATGTTTGAAAACGTATCCGAAAAAAATAAATATTTATTGCGCACTTATTTAGTAGAAAGTAAGCTATTTTTATATAAACGTTTCAAAAGAATTAGATTTTTATAACATATTGGTTTTGGGAAGAAAGTAAGCTGGGTGTTTATGTTTATTTATGTGTTTATTGACATCAGCTCACATTAAAAATAATAGGTGAGACGAGCTTAAGTACGAATCACTGGGTAACTGAGGATTGATCATCGAAACCTTAAACTATCGTTCTCGGATAAATATTCGCACGCGTAAGGGTCGTTCTAACGGAAATGAAATATTTGCGAATAATTGCGGCATGGGGGCTGCCTCATAGCGATTCGCCCAGAGGTTACGAAGACGTCTTTAGCATGATTTCGTGCGCTTTCACTCACAGAAGTAAGGCTGACTCTAAAATGTTAGATTTGCCACAACGTTTGTAGTCGAGTGTGTCGGTACATAGTACAAATAATATAAAACAGCGCAAATGAACGCAAGGACTGTCTGTGTCCCTCTTTCCCTTGTTCTTCTGTTTAATTGCGTGTTTAATATTTTATGTAGTGTAGTGATTTCAAAGGCATTTCTTTAGAACAGGCAAAAATAATAAAAGGTTTTGGAGTGTTCTTTGAAAGCACTATCATTGTCATCGGTCTAAATTGAAGATGGGTCACCTAGGTAACAGTGTGTAAGAGAATTAATGGTCTTGGCGTATACTGTATTTATTTAAAAACTAAGTGCTTTTTAACGTCCCTTCCCCCAATCCGAAAAGTTTTTCCGCCCATCCGCCTGTCTTTCCGTCCTTGCATTTTCCGCTAAATGTAGCGGGAAAGTGACATCACTTGACGTTAGGTGACCTATACACCTTGGGGAAATGAACTGCACGTGATCTATACGTCAAATTAGCTTTCCCGCTAAATTTAGTGGTACAAATCACGTCTTTTGGCCAAAAAATAATTCAGTTTCTCAGCTAAATTTAACGAGAAATCGACGTCCCGTGACCTATGCACCAATTCAGGTAACCGCTTAACTTAGCGGTGAAATTCACGTCTTGTGACCCAGACATCAATCCAGATTCCCCGCCAAATGTTGCGGGAGAAATCGGCGTCCCGTGACCCGACATCATGTGGCCCTTACAGCCCTTCACTTTCTCCTTTAGATTTACAGGGAAAATGAACGTCAAGTGAAACACCAATTTCTATAATGCATTTTATCCGTTAAGAACGATGAAAATAAAGGTCATTGCCAATAGGTTTCTTATTTGTTTGTCTAATTATGTAAAATATACTGAATTTAATACATTGAAGATAGAGTGAGCTTAGAAAGACATTTACGAAGTGGGCATATTAGTGAGAGACACGCTTTAGAAACAATATCAGTAATGTTACTAATCGTATGACGCTTCAATCAGTTGGCGTTTTGTGTATGAGTAGCACCGAAAATATAAAGTTTTACAAGTAAGAATGCAAACTACCCAACGACAATGATCTATGTCATAACGCGGTCTGAACTAATTGACCTTTTCAAGCCTGTCAGGAATGTCTTCTGTGATGGTGCGAAGAGACCACAATGGAAGCTCTCTGCAGCTCGGCTTCTGCAACCGCAAGTATGGCTAACAATAAATACACCTTGCAAACTTCTTCACGTTCTGTTTAAACAAATTATCTCAGAGAGAAATGTTTACAATCCAGTGAGTACTCACACAAGCTCTTCAATAAAGAGTCTCGAAATTAATTGTTTTTGTATAGTTCTTTTTTTTGTGGGTTCATACATTTTGTAGTAAATAGAAGTTGCGTCAGGATGCTTTTTGGCCTAGAACCATGTTGGTTGCAATAGTGGCCATTAGAAAGGAGTAAAACTGTGTATACTTTTAAGATAATTACATAAAATTGATTTCATTTTACTTTTTACGCTTGAATAATTGGGGCACCATGTTGTAAAATTGACGCTCGAGCTCGCTATTAATTACCCGTGATATGAAACGTCCAATAAATTACTCGTAGTGGGCACTACGCGGAGACAAATATCGTCCTTGTAGTTGTACACGGCTGCACCGTTCAGAAGGAATATGCGAGCAAAAAGCGCCCGTGGCGTCGGTTCTGTTACGTCATGATGCGAAAGTGTGTGAACGGGACAGAAAAAGTACGCAAATGCGGGTAACAAGCAGTAGTAATTTGACATAATGTTCTCAAACATCATCAAATGTCACTCTCACCAGTGGCGTTTTATTGTGTTCGATATATCACTACTGAATGGTTAAAACAAACGAGTCAATCAGAGTGTCGCTGCACTGTTAACCGGCGACGCTGTGTAAGGCTGCGATAGCCATTATAGAAAAACGATAATGTTGTGCGTAACGCTGACGAAGGATTTTCAAGTTCATGGCCACCCCATCAACCCCATCGATTTTTCATGGTGATGCCTCTCCATAAACGGACCTTTTCTGGTTAATTGGTGGTTTTAAAGTGCCAGAGTGACCGATATAACTTTTGTGAAACAGGACTTGCGATTGGCGCGTGTTATTCATCGCACGTGTCGTACGAAGTCTTGGATATAGATCACCCTTAAAGGGCCCTGCAATCATATTTAAGTGTCTACTTTTGCGGTTTCACGTCTCTTGGGGTTCGGGCAAGCCAGCGGGCACGGAGAGAGTAACTAAATATCAGCGCGTCATATTTTAACCGGACGACGCGGAAACCTCCTCCACCGACGAGGGCGACCCGCGGTACCGAAAGCGCGCAAAATGTGACGTTTTTGGTCCTGGGCTTACTACTGGTCAGAGCCGCTAAAAGCTTTTTCTTTTAGTCGAGATACAAAATATAAGTGTCGCGAACCGTTTCAATTATGTATGAAAGTAGTTTTTGTTCAGTATTTTAGATCAGAAAAGAAACAAATGCAGTTTATAAAGTACGGAAACAAGAAATGACCCGTCGACATACCTGCCACCAAGCGGCGGAAAAAGCGGCGCATATTAGAAAGGGCTAGTGGGATGAGGCGCCGACGAACGGCGAGCGTAGAAAGGTCCCGGAGCGTAGAAAGGCCATTTGGCGGTATGGCAGCGCGAAGTGGCTCCCGTTCTGTACTGATCTTTACCCCGTGTTTGCTGTCGTTTGTGGCCAATGAAGTGTTATGCCGAAATAGTCTTTAATCGCGCAGCAAATGCAATGCGAGCCGCCCTGGCCGCCCGCTTCATACAGCCTATCCAACACACGCTTTAGTGGCGCCCTCTCGAGCCGTCGACACGGAGTGCGGCAGCCGTGATAGCTCGATGAGCTCACTATCCCTCCTCTAGTTCACGGCCACTCAAGCCAGGACCTACGACGTCATGAAGGAGGTTATTTTTTGCTTGTTTTTGTAATTCTAATTTGCCTATAACTTTTAAAATAAAGCGAATTTTGCGAAAAGAAAAGTTTCATTAAGTTCCTACGTTCAGTGCGCTTAAGTTTGGTGCAAATTAAAAACCAGTCAAAAAGCTGTTGCAGGGCCAACTTACCCGACGACGGCAATTCTAATCGGCCATGTATTTTATGATTCACATTTCTAAAGGCTGGAAATCCGCGATGGGTTACTCGCTCCACCCCTTTCATAATGGAATAGCGTGGTCCTAATAAGTCACGGACTCCCAAAACGCGGCAACGCTCGACGCGAACCGCGTGCGGGATTTTCGCTGATCCGGTCGGCGTTCAGGCCGGAGGAGCGTTCAGTACTGGCTTGCGACTGTACATCTTTTTAAAATCACTAAGCAACGAGAAGAACGCGGTACGCGCTTCATGTGCTACCGTCCGCAGGACTAGCTTTTTCTGGTGTAAAAATCTAAATCAAAGAGTTCTCCGCACGTCAAAACGGCCGTTTACTTCAAATCTTTAATGCAGACAAGGTAAACGTGTGCATCGCGTGTTATTTCGTTCCCCGCTTGCGCCTTGGTACTCGTGTAGTTAAGCGAATAGGTTCATTAAGCGAGAGGTCCGACCTTCCGGACAGAACCAACCATGTTGTCTAATTAAGCGATTATCTGCAGACATAACAGAAACATCTGCGACGCGTCACGTGTTAATTACCCGGTTAAATTTAGCGGTTAAACCTGTAGAAATAAACCTTGGAGGTACGTTAAAATCAAGCCATGTCACGTCGTTTTTCCCGCGAAATTTAGCGGGGAAACTGAATTGGTGTTGAAGTCACGTAACATCAAGTTATGTGTCGTCGTTTTTCACCCTAAGTTTAGCGGGGAAACTGAGATGGGGCTGGTATCATGTGACGTCAATTTTCCCACTAAATTTAGCGGGGGAACTGAATTACTATTGAGGCACCGGGACGGCAATTTTCTCACAAAATCTAGCGGGGAAACTGAATTTGTGTAGAGCTAGTCACGTGACATCAAATCATGTGACGTCATTTTCCCCGCTAAATTTAGTGGGGAAACTAAATTGGCATTAAGGTCCCGTGACGTCAATTTTCCCGCGGAATGAAGCAGGGAAGTTGGATTTTTGTATAGGTCACGTGACTTCAAATATGTGACATCATTTTGCCGCTATATTTAGCGGGGAAAATAAAAGAACAGAAACATACCTTAAAGCAACTTTAAGATACTAAAGAAGCTAATCGCTATTATAATCGCTTTAAAAGGTGAATTTGGCTATAAGCCTGACCTTCGACATTTTTTATTCTTTCGATAGGATACACGCACTGGGTTAATAATTTAGCAAGCGCATTAATGACACCCGCTAAATATTTAATCGAGACTAGTCGCCAATAGAAATGCAGAGCGCCTCTCCTTGATGTTTGCAAAGATAATTCATAAAGTTTTACGTCCTAAGCACAATCGCTGAGACCTGTTTTTTATTTATTTTTTTGGTTTAGAATAAAGGAACCTTGTATAAAAGTTGATTCGCCCACACTCAGCTGCGCTGTGTTACTTGCGAGGAAATAATAAAACTGGTATTGTTCAATAAGATAATTATGATTTTGAAAAATCAAATATGAAGTCAACGTGACGGAAATTATTGCCGCATTTTTTCTTTGAGCTTTATTTTCACTTCCTGCACTAAATTCCCTTTTATAACAATTTGAGAAAGATTACGTGTTCACTGTGGGTAGTTTAATTGACAACGACTCGACTATAATGTTTATATTGCAGAACTGCATGTTCAAAATAAAATGTTAAACGATACCTTGGGTTATGTGACGAACATCTCTAGCAAATTAAGTTAGCTTCGCTCTTGACTGCGTGGTTGTCCTCATGGTTTCTATTTTACTTTTCTAAGATTACTGCATGCTTTTCTTTTACCAAACTTTATCGAAGAGTGCTTTTTATGGTCCTCAGTCATTTATTTGGCTTTCATATGCAGCTTTCATGTGCAGCGAAATGAAATGAAGTTGACTATTATTAAAATACTGAATACTCGCCGTTCGATTGCATATTGAGGTTGATTATTTTTATTAGTTAGAACACACACTGGACAAACAGAGGGAGAGTTAGATGCGCACCTCCAGGCTCGACTCAAGCAAAAAGTCTAAGACCGAGCGTAAAGTGTTGGACGGGAAGTCTGGTGAACCGGGCAGAAAACCCAGTTCATCGGGTAGGCTACTTGACCCCTGTGGGAGCGCCTCCTTAGCTCCAGTCCCTTACAAGACCACCGCAAATGCTCGAGGTTGACCGTCTTGTCTTCCCTGCAGTAGGTTCATCTTATGCACTTCATCTTGCGGACATCTTGGAAGGAAACCCGCCTGGCGGGCTACCTTCCAAGTAGCCCGCCTGGCGGGTGTGCATTCCCTTTAGGAGCACCGAGGCCCGCCGGCCTTCCCGGGCAGCGGGTTCGATTCCTGCGGCAGGCTTCGCCGTAGCGAGTTCCCCCCTTTCCAAAAAGTTTGACTCGGTATTTGTTCTCGTTGGGGTCGTATTCGTCTCCAGATTCGCCGTCTTGCGATGAGCTGTCTTCCCACGCGGCCGTGCAGCGCACGCATACTGCGGAAATTTTTTCTTTTACTCATTTGACGACGAGTAGAGATGTTTGCAAGTACCGCCTATAATCGCTGCCGCCTTTATGCTGCTGTGGGTAGATGGTCTGATAGTCAAGCATTGCTGAGACGTATCCACGGTTTCCAGACTGGCGCCCAAACAAAGCGTGTTCCATTCACAGTGGCCAGACTTCCTCTCGAAACGCGGCTGCTTGCAAACGTCTAGGGATTTTTTTTTACATATGACAAATTTATTGATTGATCAATCCCTCCGATCGTTGAAACCAATGCGGAAGAGAGAGTTACTGGAATCTAAAGTAGAGTTTAATTAGCAATAGTTTTATATATGCTGTTATTCGCGGATGCTCTACAGAGTTGTATATACTAGAGTCACGTATAGACGAGGTTGCCCGCTCTTTGTACCTCTCTTGTGTTCGGAGTCGGCGGCTGCCTCTTGGCGTCCCTTTGTAGAGGGTGTGGTTACCTAAATTGGTTCTGTGCTTGGATATAACAAAGGTACAACATGGCATACTAAAACAAAAAAAAAAAACACAGCTTGGTTTTTTAGCTAGTTATAAAACCTTGTCTTCTTTTTATTTCGCGTTTTGACTTGCTCGCAATATGACGTGGTGTAACTGATCAAGGTGGGCGGAAAGGGCTTCGCTTTGCTCAGAACCGCACTGCTTTTTGTTCGCGTTCAGCTTGATATAAATATTTCTTTTTTGATTAACCTTTGATGTATATATATATATATATATATATATATATATATATATATATATATATATATATATATATATATATATATATATATATATATATATCAAACGCACAAGAAAAGAATCAACGGAAAGGCAAAAGATAACCGAAAATATATTTTGTGAATTATCTTGACGGGAAAGTTCTAATATAAATCATCAAAGTAAAACTTGTCTGATTTTAATCACGATTTAAATCTAAATTTGTCCCAATTTAGATCATCTTGATTCTCATCCTCCACCCTGCCAGTGCAGAATAACGTTATCGACTACGGCGGTCGTCAGGGCAGGATTGTAACACAAGTAAATAGCGGCATAATTAACTAAAATTAGCTAACTAATTTTTATACTACTTTCATTAGATGGCATATTTCATTTGGACATTTTGTGACCCGTCGTTAATACAGACCAGACAACTCGGTAGATGACAGAAAAAAGAAAAAAATCATCCTTCTGATTATTTCGTGGCCCATTACGAAAACTACCCAGGAAACTACCCTATCAGATATTTTCTTTTTATTCTCCAGAACGCACACAAAGGATCCATTTCAAAAGTTTATCAAGCAACACTGGCGGCTGCCACATTTTGGTCATTGCTTCCTGCAGGGGCTTGTGTGACTGGATCCGAGTAGACGCCGAATTCTGACTCAGCACTCGTGTTCAATGAGAGCTCAGAGTGAACGTCCAGCTTCCGATCATCTACTGGAGGGTGCATATTTTAAAAAGGGCCTATCAGAGGACGAGATCGGAGCGAAGACAAAAGAAGGCAGCCGTCGCTATACCAACTGTGTGTGTGTGGGGCATCGACGCCTCGTGTTGCCACTCCCTTTAAAGGGGACCAGCAGAAATATTCTTCCGCCTGGCGGAAAGTCCTCCTCGCCCTCTTTTTTCCTTTTCTTTCTTGTCTTGTAGCACGGCGAGGCGGGGGAAGGGTCCCCTTTTGCGCCGGCTTCTTCTGAGAGGATAAGCCGAGAAAATCCCCATTCTGAGCGACGGGCGATGGGTGAGGCAGCAGCGACCTCGTGACTTACAGGTATCTTCAGCTCCTATCGCGTAATCTGCCCTATTTTTTGGCGCTCGCCAAGCCTAGCCCCTCGGGTGTAGGTTCCACGGATCTGCAAGGCTGCGCCTCCCAGTCACCGAATTTGAGCTGTCGAAGTTGTTTGGCTGTAGCCCGTGGCAAAGTAAACGCATACTTGGGAGCTGCGGTGCATCCCCACACCCATTGAAGGAACGTTTCATAGATATTCTCGGTTGATCAAGGAGCTCAGAACACATGCGCGAGATGTGGTGACTTGAATATGTGAGGATGACTTACATGTTCACAAAACATTTCATCTTCAAAAAACCGGCTTATCACGCTCAAACCTGCCTCAAATTGGGATCGATGGAAAAGAGAACTATGTACCAGGCGCGGGCATCTTGTAGCGGATCTCTGTTTTCTAGCAGCGGGCACAAATTATTGGAGAACTTTAGTAGACTATGTTTCCAGGCCATGCTATATTTAGCGGGAGCTCGCGCTGCCACTTCGATGCATTCTCTGAAGCGCGCGCCTGAAGTGGTAGCGGGCCTTTGAAAGCGATGTACTAAAATGCCCTGTTGTGTGCCTAACTCGCAGAATGTATGAAATTCATATTTACACATTCTAGCAACCACCTGAGCTGAGAGGGCATCAAGGGTGGATGTCAATATTAGAAAGTTTTAGTGGGTCGCTTGTATAGCCACTTCGATAACCGTACTGTCCGTACCCCACAACGATATGTAAGCTAGACTCGCTGTGAACATCCTTTATTGAGTGCGGCTACGGAGCGGAAAACACAATATTAAACCCCTTATTGGCGAGTCTAGCGTGTCGTGTTATGGTTAAACGTTGCTTGTATTGGTACTATAGCACGGGCCGCCACTTCGAAGTATTTGTGGTGTCTCAAAAAACTAAAGCAAAAGCAGACAATTTTTTTAACGTGACACAGAATTGTAATTTAACATCGTAAAAACATTTTAGGTACCCTACGCCACAAAGGTAGCACGAACAAACTATCGCCGGTCTTTCCCCCCCCCCCTTTTGTTTTCGTCTTAGAAGGGAATGATGTTTAGAAAACAGTTAATGCGAGTATCCAACCTAAGCGGTAGATTTTAGTGCGAGCCAATACATTGCTGGGGAAAATAGCAAAAAGCGCCGATGTCGTGTTCGCGCTAACAGTGACGCGTAATGTACGCATACCGCTACACAATCAAGGCAAACGAAGTAAATCAGTAAATTTACTGGCCAAAAAAAAAGTGGTGTCATTTTGTTTTGTTTTTATAGTTGAAAGTTGTTATTTTTATACAAGCAATTCGGTGAAGAGTGCTTCCATTGGGGACCAACTTACGAGGCATCAATTTGTTCTTGTACACTAAATTCTGCATGGCCCTTGCGTAAAAATGTCAATGTTGTGTTCGTGCTAGCTGTGTCACGCACAGTAAGAAGACCAGTTCATTGCTCGAACATTTAAACAAGGCCTTTCTAACGCCAAATAGACATTTTGCGAGTACTCTCTATTACTCGCAAAATAATCTACGTTGTTTATATGGAGGAAAGTAAGTGGTGGTGAGGGGAGGGGGAATTGAATACAAAGGACGACTCAGGAAACCTCGAACTTCGTAAATATTTCGCTCAACCTATAATCTTGAGTTAATTAAATCACTTTTGCTTTCTGTTTCAGAAATTTTAACAGTCGCGCTAAAGGCCAAGATGAGAGAAAAGTCAGATGCCCCTGTTTACTTGAGCAAGAAGCGTATGCGAGATGGAACTGAAAAAGCATACGTGTGTAACCGTAGCAATCTCCGACGAAGCCTGAACCTCACTTTTTCTGAAACCTTGGAGATCAGGCACGTAGCCAGGATTTTGTTTCGGGGGGGCCCGCCCATGACAAAATGCTGTATGAGGGGGAGGGGGAGAGGAGGTCCCAGCAAAATGGAAGATTTCGGGGGGGGGGGGGGGACCGGGCCCCATCGGCCCGGTCTCCCCTGGCTACATGCCTGACGGAGATGACTGCTTTTGACGACTTGTCGTTTTCATGTTTAAAAAAATCGGCTACATTTTATTTTTTTTTTATTTTTAATGCTTCAAAAATACTTTAAAGTGACAGCACGTGCTATAGCACCGATTTAAGCAACGTTGAACTATAACACGGCACGCTTCGATAGCTGCACTAAATAAAGAATGCTCACAGAAAGGGTATAGCTTATATATTGTTGTAGGGTACGGTTATCCAAGAGCTAAAAACGATCCACTAAA
Source organism: Ixodes ricinus (assembly GCA_037355805.1). Lineage (NCBI taxonomy): Eukaryota > Metazoa > Arthropoda > Arachnida > Ixodida > Ixodidae > Ixodes > Ixodes ricinus. Next base: position 3,643 of record JAZHYW010025637.1, on the reverse strand, counting down.
ACTTTTTAATATCGACACACACCATTGCTGTCTTCTCACCTCATGTGGTTGTTGGGATGTGTAAATATAAATGTCATCTACATTCGTTGGCCATCATATAGTGTGAGTTAGGCACACAATGATCTGTGCGCGCTGCTAGAAAACAGAGATCCGCTACAAGATGCCCGCGCCTGGTACATAGTTCTCTTTTCCATCGATCCCAATTTGAGGCAGGTTTGAGCGTGATAAGCCGGTTTTTTGAAGATGGAATGTTTTGTGAACATGTAAGTCATCCTCACATATTCAAGTCACCACATCTCGCGCATGTGTTCTGAGCTCCTTGATCAACCGAGAATATCTATGAAACGTTCCTTCAATGGGTGTGGGGATGCACCGCAGCTCCCAAGTATGCGTTTACTTTGCCACGGGCTACAGCCAAACAACTTCGACGGCTCAAATTCGGTGACTGGGAGGGCGCAGCCTTGCAGATCCGTGAAACCTACACCCGAGGGGCTAGGCTTGGCGAGCGCCAAAAAATAGGGCAGATTACGCGATAGGAGCTGAAGATACCTGTAAGTCACGAGGTCGCTGCTGCCTCACCCATCGCCCGTCGCTCAGAATGGGGATTTTCTCGGCTTATCCTCTCAGAAGAAGCCGGCGCAAAAGGGGACCCTTCCCCCCGCCTCGCCGTGCTACAAGACAAGAAAGAAAACGAAAAAAGGAGGGCGAGGAGGACTTTCCGCCAGGCGGAAGAATATTTCTGCTGGGTCCCTCTTTAACGGCTTTCCCCCAGAACCCAAGGTCGCCAGCGTCCGCTCGCGACTCGCCCTTCCGCCGCCGCTTTCCGAGATTGCGTGTCGCAGAAAGAAGGCGTCTCCCCGCGTGTCTCTCCAGGCAACCTTGGGTGTCGTTCCGAGAAAGGGAGCGTGAGCCGACGGTGCGTTTTTGTCGCTCCGATTTTGCTTCTGGTACGGTGTCTCGTGTGCGCGCGCCTTCACAGAAGCAGTCTGGCGTTCCTGAGAAGCGCTTGCTGGGAAGCTTTGGTCCTTGACCTGGTAAAGAATCCATCGAGGAAACCACGGGCATGTGTATTGATAAGGTCGGGCGTGCAAGCTTCACATGCAATGGACCTTTTGGCGAATATGTGCTGCCACCTATGGGGCGATGGGCGAACCTGAGGCGCACTGGGTTGGAGAGTATTTGTAGAGAAAACAACGTGCACGTTAGGCTTCTTGTGCGCTACCGGATCGTTTTCTTTTTGCGTACAGTCGCTGCTCTTCGAAGCATTTTGAGTCGCGATGTCTCGGGATGAGAACATCCCGTTCGCGTTTGACGCGGACCACTGGGTACGTCATCCCCCGGACCGTGCGAACCTCACCCAGGACCGCGTATGGAGCTACCTCAAAAAGGACAGTTCGCTGAGACAAGCGCATCGGGGATGGTCCTTCAAAGAAGAAGGTTACGTTCGACACGTAATGTGGAACTGGTGCAAGGACTCGAACATGTGCCTTGTGCGAGCCGTCGTTCTTCCTTCGATGAAGAAAGTCCCGTACACCGCAACAGCGTGGTTCAGTAGGGAGACCGGCGTCATCGAGGGTGCCACATGCGAGTGCGTCGCGGGGTGAGTTGAATGTTTTGTTTATTTTCTTCTGTCTTTTGACGGTGGGCGATAGCGGTATTAATATCAACACTTACTGCGCGTGCGGCTAAAATCGACTGCGTCGAGCTGCCGATTTATGGAAGCCGGATTTTGACTAGAAACTCCTTCGATTTTCAATGTGAAGGATGTTATCGATCAAAATGCTAAGTCTTCCTTTAGTTCGGAATTTTGGCTACAAAGATGCCCATCTAAAAGAATAACAGCAAAAGCCTCGCGCGAAGTGCCGTAGCTGCAGTACTTGTCGGGCGATGATCCCTGTGGAGCGGGCTTTGCCGCCTCGCGTGGTTTGTCTCGAGGGATTTTGGACTGAGCGGGGCGGGCGGGCGGAGTTGTATTTCACATAAAAATATTTTGTTTAGATTTCGGGTGAGAGGTTCACAGGGGAAGAGGGGTGGGGTGGGGTTTGGGTTAGGCTCAGTTCTCGCGTGCCTACTGGAAGCGCGCAGCACTGTAGTATGCCAACTCAGCCTTCCCTCCCTCCCTCCCTGTGGACCACGCACCCGAAAACCTCGCAAGGCGAGGCGGCAAAGCCCGCCCCCTATAAATCATTTGCCCCTACCTACTGGAGAATAGCTTCCAGTACGGCTTGGATCAGCTGATTACTCCAGGTGTACGTTGCTCGTTTTAAGAGTGCTGTTTACAACTTACAAGATGAGTCAAGTATAGGTCTGTTGACTCATCTGTGCCAAGTAAAGTGGCAGAAATATGTTTATGCCAATATGTTTTTTCCCTATCTTTTAGCCGGAGCCAGAGCTGCCAGCATGTTGCGGCTGTGCTTCTCTCTGCGGAAGAAAGCTGCAGCAAAAACGAGACCTCCTGCACCGACGTCCCCTGTGCTTGGATTGTGCCATCAGAAGGTTTGTATTCACTACCACTAGACCACTGGCACATACACCTGCGTTGAAACATGTGTGGTGAAGCCTGAGAATTGCGACACGGGGTCAATCAAGGAGTTATACAAGACTCGGGTTTGACATTTTATAGAATTGGCTGTCATCGTACAGATTGTTTGAACTAAGGCAGGCGTTACTATAAAATACAGGTTGGCTTTTAGTCGTATCATTTGGTTGATTGTGAAGCAAATGCAGAGCTGTGGCATTGAAGCAAATGCAAAGAGCTGCACTCAAGCCCTGCTGATAGTTCATTGAAAATGTTAGTCATGCAGATTAAATACTAAAATAAAAGCCGGATTAATTCATATTTCTATGCAGTCTGAATTAACAAGAGCAATAACTGTCTTTTCAGCAAAGAAGCCTGCCACTCTGATGCCCCTGAACGACCTCACGTTCCGCAAGTTCGTCATCAACAAGCCGGGATCTGTCAAGCGAAAGCGATCATTTGACCCCTGCGAGTCAGTTTCTCCCGCCTCATCCTCATCCGCATCCAGAAACTTTGAAAGGCTGAAAGCGAGACTAACTGCGGCAGCTCCCGACATGCTCTGGCTGAGGTATGCTGGTGGTGCCTGCCAGGCAGTGCCGCCCAAGCCACCGTTGCCCATCTGCGACGGCGAGGACCTCTGGGCAACTTCTGCTTTAGACACCGTGCAGGCGCACATGGCTTCGCTTTCGGTGCTTTCGTGTGAAGAGAGGGGACAGGTCACTGCAGACACTGTAGGGCAGGCTGACAACCCAAGGTGGCACAAAGAGAGAGTGGGTCGGGTAACTGCATCGCAGTTCGCAGCTGCAGTGCGCTGCGAAAAGCCAGACTACTTGCTCAAGCGGATGCTTTACCCCAAGCCGGGGGCCGTGAGTGAGGCGATGGCGTACGGTAGGGAGCACGAACCAGACGCTGTGGCCTCCTATGTGCAGCTCTTGACGGTAGCCGACATTGAAGTTGAAGTACGAGAAACCGGACTACATTTGCACCCACAATACAATTTCATTGGTGCCTCACCCGACAGAATCGTCACGGTAGCTGGTGATGAGGGCCTTCTTGAGGTAAAGTGTCCCCTATCGCAGAAGGGAAAGACGGTCCTGGAAGGCGCCAAGCAGAAGAACTTCTGCT
>JAZHYW010025635.1:0-12831 GCA_037355805.1 Ixodes ricinus | reverse complement strand
ATACAAGATGTTGTCCCCATCAGAATCTGCACTGGGCGACTGCGTCGAGGAGCCACTCTCCTCGGTTGCCCCTGCCTCTTCACAAGGTACTGCAGTTCTTGCTTGTGGTGCTAGGCTTTATAGAGTACAGAGTTGAAATGAGGCAGACGGCTTCGGCATATGGGAGCATATCATGCCTTGTGCTTGTTACGGTCTTTGTGTGCTCAGCTGGTTCACAAAGTCGCTTTTCTAAATCCACAATGAATGTTTGTCCCCATCAGAACCTGCACTGGGCGACTGCGTCGAGGAGCCACCCTCCTCGGTTGCCCGTGCCTCCCCACAAGGTACTGTAGTTCTTGCTTGTGGTGCTAGGCTTTATAGGGTACTGAGTTGATATGAGAACATGATTCTTATAGGCTCTCCATCAAATGGAGGTACAGAGAACCCAGTCACTGAAACTGCCTTAAATTCTCCTAATTATCCTCTGTCTTTTACAGGACCCAGCAAACGAGAAACCATGACACCTGAGCTTTGCAAGGTGCTGCAGTCACAAGACCTCAAGATTGCAAGGCTGCTGCAAGAGGTTTTGAGGCTGCAAGCAGAGAACGCCCGCCCCAATAGAGAAGTGAACGACCTGCTGTCCAGGCAGCTCACACTAAACATGATCCGCAAAAGCAAGAAAGACTGTGTTTTTTATACAGGCATGTCAGATGTTGAGATTTTTGAGGGTATTTACAACTACTTAGCGTATTATGCTTCCAGGATGGAGTATTGGGGCATCAACAGGAGGTCACCGGGCGAGAAAAAGGGCCGGTCGCGAGATTTCGAGCCGAAAGAGGAGTTTTTTATGGTGCTGGTTCGGCTTCGAACCGGAATGTCGGGAAGGGAAATTGCTCGAAATTTCGGCATTTCCGAGGGCCATTTCAGTAGGGTGTTTTCAACTTGGATAAATTTTTTGCACCACCAGTTGAAGACCTTAACGCGTTTCCCAACGTGTGAACAACTGCAAGGCCACTTGCCTGCCGCTTTTCTTAAGTTCCCAGACACGCGCGTGATCTTGGACGGCACTGAAGTGCGCATTGAGAGGGCGTCATCACTAGCGGCCCAGCGGCAAACATTTTCTTCCTATAAAACACTACAATACGTTTAAAGCAGTTGTTGGCTGTGCACCTGACGGTTATGTCTCTTTTGTGTCGGAGCTGTGGGGCGGGTCTTCGTCTGACCGCATGATCGTTGAAAAAAGTGGGCTTTTTGAACAACTTCAACCGGGTGATGCCATCATGGTCGACAAAGGCTTTAAGCTCAATGACCTGCCACCGGGTGTGCGAGTGCACATTCCTTGCTTCCGGAAACCTGGAGAGCCGCAAATGGCTGAGAATGAGCTCTCGCACACCCGACATGTAGCGAGTGCTCGTGTCATTGTTGAGCGTGCGATTGGCAGAATTAAACAATTTCACATTCTAGACAGACCTTTCCCCATCACAATAATGGACTTAGCTGAGCAAACCTTTCAAGTTTGCTGCTACCTGAGCAACCTTCGTGGTCCTCTAATTAACAACTAAAAACTACTGTCCTGCTGTTTCATTAAACTTTTCTCTCAACTACCCAAACATCAACTCTGCCTCCTTGCACAGGAAATGCTGTCTCCATTTTAATCTGGATGAGCATCGTACCGGCGTACGGTCGTGTATCACTACTGCGTGATGCATGTTAAAGACCCCAGGCTAGCGTTTGCTCTGCGCTGGCTAAATTTCTCATCTACAGCTGGGAGACCCGTTGCCCGTTGAGGCAGACCAAGTTCTAAGCTGTATAAACATACACACAACCCAATTTTTTTTTAAATGGTGTCTCTTCGTCTTGGTCAGTGTCAGGCCGGATGTGATCTAGGTGACGATGCGAGATGACGGTGTCATAGTTCTCTTGTACCTGCAGCTTGTAAGTTCACTCCTTGACAAGATAGTAGCCTTTAGTCACTTGTTCCCCAGTCGGCTGTTCAACACATAAACTTCGTCGTTGACACGGAACTCCCATGCTCAAACCCTTTGTGTCATCTGAAGGTACTGATGTCTGGTTACGTTGGCTTCCACGGACGGCTTGACATCATACAATCTCGTCTGGAGACATCTTCACAACAGAAAATCGATGGTGGCTCTCCAGTTGAATGTGGAACGTCGTGTTCACTTAGAAGAGACTTGTTAAAAGTTTGTTGTATGGGCCCAGTGGCCACTCTCTTGCACAATGCTGCCTTGAGGCTTTGCAGAAACCTTTCTGCTAACCTGTGGCTGCTTGGGTGATATGGTGCTGTCAACACCGGGCACATTCCGCTGCTCTTCAGGAATAGGAATGTTGAAATAAGTGGTATTTTATGTACATGTAGGTTTGTTTTGTTTGCATTTGATGCTTAGTGTTGTTTTGCTGTTTGTGCAACAGGAAATTAAGAGTTATAATTTCTATTGTCACTTTGTTTACCCTATATTCTGTAAAAATGATGAGAGTGCTGGTGTCAATAAACTGTTAGGAACCTGCACCTGAAGGATGTGATTTGATTACTGTGCCAAAGTGCTTACCCTGCCACATTTTTCCAAAGTTTGAGGAATTTGTGCCATAAGTAAATATCACTATTGATATTGAAAATATAATAGCTCAGGCCTCGCTACATGCCAGATTGGTATAGTGGGCTTGTGCAAATTTTCATGAGTTTTGAGCATTATATCAAAAAATGTACTATTTCATTTCTTCCTTATTAAACGCTGAAAGTACTCTGAAGTTTCCCAATGTTTCTTGGTTTGTGTGCGTGATCAGTTCCGATAGGTTAGCTAGCTTTGTTGAATGCACTTCTCACTGCGCACTGGTGTACTGGAGTGAAGCGACAACCACAAAAATGGACATCACAATGTTGCACATCTTGTTTTGCCGCGGTGCATCGGCGTGCTAAGGGAAAGCACTCTTCCAGTGCATGTCTCAAATTTGAGATTTACCAAGGATATTACTTAGTGCCGGACAGGGCGTCATATTGTTAATAAAGTTTGACACCACCAAGGATACTTGAGCATTGCTAAAATATTTGTATGGCCAGCTCTATAGGTCTATTTTTTATGTTCCACTCTTGTTCAGTCATTACCTTTAAATGGCTTCATATATGTTCGATGGCACAATGAGCGCAGTAGATTAAAACTAAATTATATGGAGCAGTGGATGGAAGTTCGGGAAGAACATTACCAAGTTCATAAGGATTTTTTAGTATGCACACTCAAATTATGGGCACCTTAGCCATGACAATACATTAAAATGTTCTTGCAGATTAAAACAGATCGACAAGCGTAAAGCTAAAATAAAGGATTAATCAGCAAAGTTGTGCCAGAAACAAAATAAAGAGCGTTGAGAGAAGCAGAAGCGAACGTCGGAGCGTTGCTTGGCTAGCGAGAGTGAGCGTCGTCATCGGGAGATTGAGTCGGCTAGTCCAGGCGTAGGGCAACACCTTGCCCATCTCCTGTGCACTACGTCGACATACATTATGTCGACGGAAGTCTTGTTAAGCCGCTCCGTTAGCCCGCTGGTCTGCAGGTGGTAAGTAGTGGTTCAATGATGGCTGGTGTGGCCGAGCCAAAAGATACCTTGCGCCAGCTGCACGAAACACGCAGTTCCTTGGTCTGTAACTAAGATTTCGGACAATACGCTCAACAAAAAACTTGGCAACTTGCACCGCAGTCCTATATGGAAGGGCTTTCGTTTCAGCGTATCGTGTAAGATTATCTGTGGCAACGATTATCCATCGGTTCCCTGGGAATAACAATACCCTGCTAACACAAGATATTGTTATCCCTAGGGTGGCCTCAGTCGTCTGAATGGCCACGGATGTCCCGTTTATGTTTCGAAACAAATCATTAGCAGTTAAAGTTAGCTGCCCACAGTGCTGATGCGCGGTATTGTTATTCTCAGAGTGGCCTCGGGCGTGGGAATGGCCACCGACGTCCAGTTTATGCTTCGAAACAGATCATTGGCAGTTAGAGTTAGCTGCCCACAGTACTGACGCACATTACTGTTATTCTCAGAGTGGCCTCGGTCGTGCGAATGTCCACCGGCGTCCAGTTTGCGCTTCGAAACAGATCACTGGCAGTTAGAGTTAGCTGCCCACAGTGCTGACACACATTATTGTTATTTTCAGAGGGGCTGCGGTCACGTGAATGACCACAGGCGTCCCTTTTAGACTTCGAAACAGAGCACCGGTACTGCAATTTCGCTCTCCGCTGTGCTAACACACGGTTTTGTTATTCCCAGAGGCCTCAGTCGTGTGAATGGCCACAAACGTCCCATGTATGCTTTAAAGCAGCGCACTGGCAGTGATCTATTGTGTCGTTTTTCTTGGACTTAAAAGAGCTTATTTGCAATCAAAATTCTATTTGTTGCATAGCGAAGATGTTTAGACAGTGGGAAGGGCCAATATGGCATCTGATGTCTTTGCTGTAGATGGGCTGCAAACTTTTGTTTTTGCGAAGTTGAAATCTATACTGGTGATTCATGGCACAGTGCAATGTATAGACCAGCTTAGACAGTATCGCAACAAAAATAAAAAGTTTGTCTGGTGGCTGCATATCGAAATGCTATACGGCAACAAGCAGAGAAGCATGACAACATGAGACACGGGAGGTCAGTGTTGGACAAGAACGAAAATCCGATTATGAAGCATATGAGTGGTCCTGAAAAGGACCGTTTTGTGTTCAGAGATGTTCCACGCTTTCTCCATAATGGTGGCGTAAAGCTTCGTCAAGGGGCTCGACACCAGACAGGTCACTCTCGGATGGGGTGTCCTCTCCATCCAGCTGGATGACGATGGGCTGGATGTGGGCACTTGTGGCACCGCCTCGTCGGAACGTTGCTTCAGTGTCAATAACGTGCCTCACAGCATTATACCAATTGTCAGTGGTGACCTTGCCAACTTCTTCGTTGAGGAGTGTCCCCACGTTGACGATCTTGAATGTCGCGTTTCGGGCAGCAACGCCGTTCTTGATCTGGGTCCATATCAGTTCAATGGGGTTGAACTCGCAGTGATACAGTGGGAGCCTGACCACAGTGCAGCCAGTCGTCTCGGCAGCAGTGGCCACACGATACTTTAGGTGCTATGGCTCCACCAAGGCCACAATGTTGAGCAGCTGCTTCTTCAGCATCTTGGGGTCCCATGAAATGTTTTTAGATGTCAGCCATTGTCGGATGTCGTCCTTGCGGGAACTCGCCGTCGGCACTGCTTCCAACCGCCGTGAATGATAAGAAGCGTTGTCCATGACGATAACGCTTCCTGTCGGCAGTTTGTCGAGAACACCCTCGAACCACTTCTCGGAGCGGGCGCCATCCATTTCCTCGTGGTAATCGCCGGTCTTTTGTCCACGGAACACGTCCAGGCAGCCGTCGCCCACGTCTCGTCCAAGTAGAAGATCTTCCGATCATCTTGTCGGTGACGTGCGATCTCATGTAGGTACTTCTTGTTGGGAAGTGACGATGCAGCAACAGAGTAAGGGCTGACAGCGACGTGATGGCACGAGCAAGGCCGGCACCGCTCGCACGTGTCGGTGTTTCGTTCTATGTCTGTTCTCTTCTTTCTTTATTCAAGGCCTTCCTTTTCCGGCAATAAACCTCAGTTGTCATCATGCTGCCACACGGGTCGGTCGTGTCCACTTTATAGCAGTGGCGACGAGGAAGAAGAATGAACCCACAAACTGCTGGTGCTTCGTCGAATGCCGATAGTACGCAGGCAGACAACTCTAACAGAACCGCCGTCAGCATGGCCTACGTGGTTCCCCACTTCAATGACGCTACAGATAAGTGGCCTGCCTACCGAATTCGGATTGAGGCATTTTTCGAGGGTAACGCTGTGACCGACCCTGGGAAAAAGCGGGCGCTACTTGTCTCGGCTCTAAGTACGAGGACAATTGAAGTGTTGGGAGCATCGTGCGCACCGAACACGGTTAACGACCTATCGTACGAAGATGTAGTCAAGGCTTTGGGCGACTATTTTTCACCGACACCCAATGAAATCGCCGAAAGCTTCAAATTCTTCAACAGGCCACAAACGGCTTTGGGCGTCTATTTTTCACCGACACCCAATGAAATCGCCGAAAGCTTCAAATTCTTCAACGGACCACAAACCACTGGTGAGCATTTTCCACCAAAATCGAGCTGTCTCTCACACGGCGGCCGCAAGAATACAACGCTGGGCGTTGCTGCTAAGTGCCTACTCGTATCAGATAGAGTATCGGAAGGGAGAGTTGAACCAAAATGCGGACGCCCTCAGTAGACTGCCCCAACCAGCAAAAGAGGGGTCTTGTGAAGACTTGCAGGAGTATGTTCTTGTCATGGAGGCCTTGGATGACTCTTTCATTCCGTCCACCGAACTCCGGCGGTTGACTACGGTAGACCCTGTTCTTCGTCAGGTGCTGAGTTTTATCCTGAAGGGCTGGCCAACTGACAAGAACAAGATCAGCAACCATCTGAGGCCGTTTTACAATCGGAGGGACGATTTGACGGTGGCCCACGGGTTGGTTTACTGGGGGCAGAGGGTGGTGATCCCCGAGCGCGCCCGTGAGAGATTGTTGAAGCTTCTACATGACACCCATGTAGGCGCATCGGGGATGAAAGCAGTCGCCAGAACCCTACTGTGGTATCCGGGCTTGGACGAAGACATTGAACAAGGGGCGCGGAGGTGTGTCACATGCGCTAAGTTGGCGTCTTTACCGCCTTCTCAGACACCGAAGCCTTGGCCAGAGACAAAAGAAAAATGGTCTCGGGTTCACATCGACTTTGCGGGTCCAGTAGACGGCTACATGTTGCTCATAATCGTGGACTCGCACAGCAAGTGGATTGAGGTGGCGCCATTAAAGACGGCAACAGCGGAGTGTACCATACAGGCCCTGCGCGCGAGTTTTGCCCGTTTCGGACTGCCCCGGACCGTAGTTTCGGATAATGGTCCTCAGTTTGTCAGTGCTGAGTTTCAGGACTTTTGTTCGCGCAACAACATCCAGCACATGCGCACGGCTCCTTATTTTCCCCAGTCGAATGGTTTGGCTGAGCGAGCAGTGAGAACCGTGAAAGAGGGTCTCAAGAAGTTGAAAGAAGGCAACATACATACAAGGTTAGCACGGTTCTTACACAGCTACCGCAGAACGCCAGGAAAAGATGGGAAGACACCATCGCAAAGATTAATGGGCTACACCATACGTTCACGAATTGACACGCTACTACCCGTGACGTTACCAAACACTCCGGATGAGACAACTAACCCCTTTATTCCTGGACAGACAGTGTGGTTCAAGAACCACAGTCCCGGAGACAGGTGGCTTCCCGGCACAGTAGAAACAACCAGTGGTCATCGTTTGGTACAAATCAGTTCGCCAGCGGGTCAGCGATGCCGCCATGCAGACCAAGTTCGTCCCCGCGATAGCAACTCAGAAGTCCAGGCACGGATACCCCAGGTGGACGGGACAACTGATGCTGCCGCTGCGTTCCCGACACCCCAACAACCCCAGCCGGTCGTCACCTCTGAGCAAGAACGTCGAGATTCACTCGAACCAGCAGAAAGAAGATCACGTCGAGATCGGCGTCCACCCGTTCGTCTTTTTTATAAGGGGAAAGGAGTGTTGGGAAGTGACGATGCAGCAACAGAGTAAGGGCTGACAGCGACGTGATGGCACGAGCAAGGCCGGCACCGCTCGCACGTGTCGGTGTTTCGTTCTATGTCTGTTCTCTTCTTTCTTTATTCAAGGCCTTCCTTTTCCGGCAATAAACCTCAGTTGTCATCATGCTGCCACACGGGTCGGTCGTGTCCACTTTATAGCACTTCTGCTGCCAGGCGACGATGTCCTCTCGTTCAATCAGCCGCGAGTTTCGTTCCGTGCATCTCGTCAGAACTCCCCCCCCCCCCCGAGTCGCAGATCACCTCAGCTTTCTAAAACTCTTCTTCAATCCCTCACCGTCCTGGACAACGTAGAATCCAGCGAGCCACTGCTTGTAGGACACATACTTGTTGGTTAGTGTGCCTAGTCGCCTAAGGCGCCGTGTCAACATTTCTGGGAAAAGGGCATGTTTAGAGAAGTGCAGAAGCCCTGGTAGCACTTCTTCATCAAAGAACTTCTCATCAAAGTCTATCTTCTCGATAAGAGTCATCCCTTTAGACTCCTTGTCCTCCAGGTCCTCTGTCCAGATGACAAAGTGGCACCACTTGTGGCCAGTCACCGCCATTTGACCTTGTACTTGGAAGAAGTACGGATGCTTCCTCTTCAGTCGCACCTCAAGGCCAACAACTTCGCAGCAGAAGTTCTTCTGCTTGGCGGCTTCCAGGACCGTCTTTCCCTTCTGTGATAGGGGACACTTTATCTCAAGAAGGCCCTCATCACCAGCTACCGTGACGATTCTGTCGGGTGAGGCACCAATGAAATTGTATTGTGGGTGCAAATGTAGTACGGTTTCTCGTACTTCAACTTCAATGTCGGCTACCGTCAAGAGCTGCACATAGGAGGCCACAGCGTCTGGTTCGTGCTCCCTACCGTACGCCATCGCCTCACTCACGGCCCCCGGCTTGGGGTAAAGCATCCGCTTGAGCAAGTAGTCTGGCTTTTCACAGCGCACTGCAGCTGCGAACTGCGATGCAGTTACCCGACCCACTCTCTCTTTGTACCACCTTGGGTTGTCAGCCTGCCCTACAGTGTCTGCAGTGACCTGTCCCCTCTCTTCACACGAAAGCACCGAAAGCGAAGCCATGTGCGCCTGCACGGTGTCTAAAGCAGAAGTTGCCCAGAGGTCCTCGCCGTCGCAGATGGGCAACGCTGGCTTGGGCGGCACTGCCTGGCAGGCACCACCAGCATACCTCAGCCAGAGCATGTCGGGAGCTGCCGCAGTTAGTCTCGCTTTCAGCCCTTCAACGTTTCTGGATGCGGATGAGGATGAGGCGGGAGAAACTGACTCGCAGGGGTCAAACGATCGCTTTCGCTTGACAGATCCCTGCTTGTTAATGACGAACTTGCGGAACGTGAGGTCGTTCAGGGGCATCAGAGTGGCAGGCTTCTTGTGCTGAAAAGACAGTTATTGCTCTTGTTAATTCAGACTGCATAGAAATATGAATTAATCCGGCTTTAATTTTAGTATTTAATCTGCATGACTAACATTTTCAATGAACTATCAGCAGGGCTTGAGTGCAGCTCTTTGCATTTGCTTCAATGCCACAGCTCTGCATTTGCTTCACAATCAACCAAATGATACGACTAAAAGCCAACCTGTATTTTATAGTAACTTCTGCCTTAGTTCAAACAATCTGTACGATGACAGCCAATTCTATAAAATGTCAAACCCGAGTCTTGTATAACTCCTTGATTGACCCCGTGTCGCAATTCTCAGGCTTCATCACACATGTTTCAACGCAGGTGTATGTGCCAGTGGTAAAGTGGTAGTGAATACAAACCTTCTGATGGCACAATCCAAGCACAGGGGACGTCGGTGCAGGAGGTCTCGATTTTTGCTGCAGCTTTCTTCTGCAGAGAGAAGCACAGCCGCAACATGCTGGCAGCTCTGGCTCCGGCTAAAAGATAGGGAAAAAACATATTGGCATAAACATATTTCTTCCACTTTAGTTGGCACAGATGAGTCAACAGACCTATACTTGACTCATCTTGTAAGTTGTAAACAGCACTCTTAAAACGAGCAACGTACACCTGGAGTAATCAGCTGATCCAAGCCTACTGGAAGCTATTCTCCAGTAGGTAGGGGCAAATGATTTAAGGGGGCGGGCTTTGCCGCCTCGCCTTGCGAGGTTTTCGGGTGCGTGGTCCGCAGGGAGGGAGGGAGGGAAGGCTGAGTTGGCATACTACAGTGCTGCGCGCTTCCAGTAGGCACGCGAGAACTGAGCCTAACCCAAACCCCACCCCACCCCTCTTCCCCTGTGAACCTCTCACCCGAAATCTAAACAAAATATTTTTATGTGAAATACAACTCCGCCCGCCCGCCCCGCTCAGTCCAAAATCCCTCGAGACAAACCACGCGAGGCGGCAAAGCCCGCTCCACAGGGATCATCGCCCGACAAGTACTGCAGCTACGGCACTTCGCGCGAAGCTTTTGCTGTTATTCTTTTAGATGGGCACCTTTGTAGCCAAAATTCCGAACTAAAGGAAGACTTAGCATTTTGATCGATAACATCCTTCACATTGAAAATCGAAGGAGTTTCTAGTCAAAATCCGGCTTCCATAAATCGGGCAGCTCGATGCAGTCGATTTTAGCCGCACGAGCAGTAAGTGCTGCTATTAATACCGCTATCGCCCACCGTCAAAAGACAGAAGAAAATAAACAAAACATTCAACTCACCCCGCGACGCACTCGCATGTGGCACCCTCGATGACGCCGGTCTCCCTACTGAACCACGCTGTTGCGGTGTACGGGACTTTCTTCATCGAAGGAAGAACGACGGCTCGCACAAGGCACATGTTCGAGTCCTTGCACCAGTTCCACATTACGTGTCGAACGTAACCTTCTTCTTTGAAGGACCATCCCCGATGCGCTTGTCTCAGCGAACTGTCCTTTTTGAGGTAGCTCCATACGCGGTCCTGGGTGAGGTTCGCACGGTCCGGGGGATGACGTACCCAGTGGTCCGCGTCAAACGCGAACGGGATGTTCTCATCCCGAGACATCGCGACTCAAAATGCTTCGAAGAGCAGCGACTGTACGCAAAAAGAAAACGATCCGGTAGCGCACAAGAAGCCTAATGTGCACGTTGTTTTCTCTACAAATACTCTCCAACCCAGTGCGCCTCAGTTTCGCCCATCGCCCCATAGGTGGCAGCACATATTCGCCAAAAGGTTCATTCCTTCGTCAACCGCACATCACGGAGGAATGGCAAACTCAATCCGCGAAACGAAAAGCCGCTCTCAAAAGAACAAACTCGAAGCCGCTGTTTGTCGCGTTGCGTGAAAGAAGGTTAAATCGCTTGCCACCAGATGGCAGGGTCAAGCAGAGTAATTGCAAGTAGCTAGGCTAGGTGGCGCTAGGTACACCCCAATTCATGTTCTACAAAAATATTTTTTATTTACCCTGGCAACCATTGCGCTTCCGGATCTTCGGGAACCTCTACAATACACACACTACGCATACTACAAGCAATAGGTGAACATACATTGAGCACATACACATACATGGCAGACACAAACATCAATACAACAGTACTCTAACACGAACGCTACACCCGAGCTCTGCGTTTCCGTCTTTTATACTGGTCGATTTGAACGTTCGGAATTTCTCGGTGACTGAATAAGCAACAAAAAATATTCCCAGCATGGTGATTTTTTCCCAGCAATGTCATACCTCTGAGAGTATTTTGAACGGCTCAGGGGATGAATCTCTTATAAAAAAGCAAGCGCTCGATCATGCCGTAATTATTTGAAAGCCAATAAATCAAGCCGCTCCAATGCGGTTCGAAGCCATGAGTTTGTTTCCCCGCACGGCACGTCGTAGCCTGTATTTCTATTGTAGTGTTTGTTTTTCTATTTGTGCTGTTCGCGCAAGGCTGCAATTGCCGTCTTGAATTAATCTCTGTAGAGCGGATATTCACTCAGCTGGAAGCGATGCTTCACGGGCTGAGAAATCGCTTTTCGATCAACTTGAATGCACTCAAAGCCGCGACCTGCGGCAGGTGTTAAGTGTACGGAGCTACGCCGTGGCGAGCTCGAAAGCTTCTAGCGCTCATCCCAGCGCGCCACTTGGAGGGCAGTTTCTCCAGGAACCTAAGTATATTTAAACAGCAAAATAAAAGGTAGCTCTTTTTTTCGATTTTACCTATTCTTTTTAATGCTAAAATTCCACACTGTGAATATACGCACTTTCCGTCACGAGTTCGTACTATTCAGTCCTTTCCCCAAAGCGCAATCGCTCTCGGAGACGAGACAACCGACAGTCACATTGGCCACTGTACGATAGGAGCTTACTGTTCAGACCAGCATTCCAACATGACTATCCGCCATCCGCACGTCGATCGATTGCACCTAATCCCTCAAGTGGTATTAAACGTTTTAATGTAAAGCGGAATGTCAACCTGCGACACCCCGCCCCCTCCGATCACGGCCCGACGAGCGGCATCAATGCCCGACAGTTTACGTCATCTCATCTTGTTGTTACACCACTGATACGCGAACACACGGTCACATCGGCGATAATTCCAGTCTTCTGTTCACAACCCATCACACTGCCATCACGATGTTGCTGACACGCACGAATACAGAACCATGTTGAACGCCGGTTGCACTCGGCATCGGAAAACAGAACCGAACTCAGCACGGAAAACACCCAGGCAGCCGGCAGCAAAACCTGCCTGTCTCGGACGCTGTTCCTGCGATTTCCATAACGTCGAAAACGTCGACACAGTTCCGCGTGGTTTCGCTACTGTAGCTCCGCGTGAGTCCGGCTCCCGCAATCCGGAGACGTCCATTTTACCCAGTGTAAGTGGCGCTGCTGGCACTGCTCCTAAACTTCGCTGTTTCTAGCGGCTTCGTTTGCTCGTTTGATAAAATTAGTGATAAAAACGTCGATGCAACCGAAATGTTCTGCACGTTTGGACTAGAAGACGGAATTACAGGCGGCCTTCGCTGCCGCTGAAGCTCAATCAACTCAACAGCATTTATTAAACAACGTGCGCAACCTGCTCGAAAAACGAAACCGAAAGAAGATGAGTCGGGAGGGCGAAAGCTTTCTCGCGTCTTCCTGGAGAAGGAGAAAAACGTTTCGTTCCTCCCTTTTTCTCGTGTCCGCTTGGGGGCGCGTCAATAGAAGGGAGGAAGATTTGCCGTTGCTACTTTTTTCTCCATTTTTTCTTAGAGTGCACACGCG
>JAZHYW010025634.1:0-29388 GCA_037355805.1 Ixodes ricinus | reverse complement strand
AAGCGAAAGAAAAGAAAGGTTAGGTCGGCGCGTTCTGCCCTCAGCCTCGCCACAGCATAATCTTAGCTTAGATAAGGTCGATGACCGTAGAGGGATCAGGACCTCACTATCCAAACTTGCCAAGGAAGGCTGACTTACGCGGGTTGCCCCCTTTTTTTATTTATACTTGCCATGACCAATCGAAACAAAGGAACGCCGTTTTACATGGGAGTTTTTTTTGTTAACATTCATGTACGCATTTTTTCCAGATCCCAGCACAGAACAGCTTCGGTGCAAAAAAAATAAAAAATCAGGCAAGTTACTTGGGAGACAGATTTTCCCACCCCTTCTGCTTATATTACTCCCGATCCTGAACTTCCACTGATATCGCGTCCTGTGCTTACACTACTGTATCTTTATTCGGGAAGACTAAGAATAAAAATAAATACCAGAGTATAAACAACTATGAGATTAGCTTGCGACACCGCAAAAGGAAACGATTGCGCGTAAGTATTTAGTAGTGAGGTTTATTTTAACTTAAAACTTAGATTTAGGCACTCTTAGCCTGGCCGAAGGAGAAGGAGATAGGAGCGTGGGAAATGGCGTGGACCACTGGAGCAGCGTGGATGGTGTGAACAACTGGGGAAGCGTGAACAGCGTGGACGGTGACTGGAGCAGGCTGAACGGCCTTCACGACGACCGGGGCTGGGCCCTCAACGGCAGAGGAAGCGACCTGAACGTCAGCGGGGTTGGAGCTCTTGGTGCCGGGCTCGTTGGTCTCGACGGTGGCGTGGAAGCCGCTGGCGTCGGCGGTGTACTTCACAGTACGGGTGATGCCGGAGGCGTCGGAGTAGGTGTAGGATCCGACCCTAGCGTTGTTGGCGTCGGCACTCTCTTCTTGAGCAATGCGGGTGCCAAACTCGTCGGTGTTGTCGTAGGCGAAGCTGTATGGCTGGGGTGGCTGAAACCAAAGTTAAGATGAACAGCAATATGTGACATGATAAAATATGAAATACTTGAAAGTTCGCAGTCTATGAGTGGCAAGTCTGAGTTTGAATATTTATACCGCAATGTTTCGGTCACCATTTGGAGTAGGAACCCTTCACACCGTAGTTGGGAACTCTAGCCAGGTTTGCGCGATAGCTAACCTACAAATCTGTACCGTGCGTCACTCTGTAGTAAATCTGGTAGGTTGCTGATTTATATCGAAATGGGCATGGGGCGCGTATCGAACCCCGAAAGGATCTCTCGGCTCAGGCTTGCTAGCTTTCGCTCCACGTGATGATAGCTGCGAGGCGATAAGAAAATATGACACTGTTTTTTATAAACACTAATCAATCCTTGGTCAAAGTACCGAGCCCCCCTTTTTTGTATCTCTCGATTAGTCAAGTTATAGAAAACATTTTTTGGTCAGAAAGTCAACGTTATTTAATGGTTTTCTTGTGAATAAAGTGCTACATATAGTTCGGAAAATCAACCACATTCCGACCCCTAGCGAGATCAGTATATTGAATTCCACTCAAGACGAAACCATACAAGCGATAGTATCTTATTTTATATCTTATTTTATAATTCTTCACAAACTTATTTAATTAATATTTTATAACAAATGTATAAGTAATGAGATATTTAACGCCTCTCTTACGTTGAATGAAAAGTCATTTTTACTTACGTATTCTTCAACCACTCCGGCAGCCACAAAGGCGAAAAGGCAGCAAAGAAGTACCTGAAAAATGATAGGCGCTGTTAAATTTCGGTGATTTCCTTCTCCACTTCAATGCTTCGTAACTTCAGTAAATCCCAAGGGCAAAATTGTTCTTGGAGTGCGGCCGCACCTTGGAGAACATGATGAGGGATGAGAGAGATACTCCTCTGGTTAGACACAGAAAGAACCTGGTGGTGAATCTCTTCTAGGATGTGCTTATATACTACTTCGACTGCATTAATGGGCGGACAAGGATCCCTTTAACAAGTCAATCGTCTACGCATTGCAAAGGAACTGGTTTTCGGATCCGGACGTGCCTTGAGCGAGCATCGACATCGAGTGAGGGCAACGGCAGAGGCGGACGTGGTGATAAGCTCGACTATGCGGACACCTTAACTGCCCTGATTGCTAATCTTAAGCGAAAAGGAAATTGTACTACTCTAAATTCCATCGGGTACTTGGTTAAACACTTGCGAAATCCGTGCATACTACTTTTTGGTCTTAGTGCACAATAAAACGCTGGGAAACATTTCAAGGTATCCCACGGAAAGTGCTTAGTTCCTTGTAACGATCTGGTATTTAATAACTTGCTAACTGTTGTGACAGCCAGAGATTTGAAGAAGAACCGAAGGGAAAGTTTATTTCCATGAATTATAATTTGAACGAAAATCACACAAAAAAATCTTTCGCGATTTTTATTGACATGGAATTTCAAACCCAAACGCGTAACTACGGTTGATCTGAATACTAATTAATTCACACTGGCAATTGATAAGCGATCGTAATTATATTTATATCAATATATATTAAATGACGTTTTTGATGTCTACAATACCTTTACAACAAATGGACAGCGCAGTAATTTATGTGCAATTTGTTAATATTAAAACAATTAAATACAGTTTATTTAGTATTTCTACTGCATTCGTCGTAACTATGGCATAATTATTGAGTATGTTTTTGGAAGGTGTGTCGCAAGTTGAGGTCCAACAATTTTTCTTAGCCTGCAGGCCAGATCCGTACATTACCAGAACTTGCTCTTGAATGGCTTATCAAGAAAGTAGTAAAATATTGCATTATGAGCCGGTTTGTTGCTAAAAAGAAATCAACCACGTCTACAAATCCACACAGACTCCTCGTTTTACCCTTCCACTGCACACCAAAACGACTTCTAGAGCAATTGTTTTTACTTCAACTAAGATTGATTAATTCCGGCTCTGTGAGAGCAAAGTAAAATAACTTTTACTGTTATCAACTTCTGTAAATAATGGATATTGCATTGTTGACAATCGCGGATACTGCTTAGCTATGTTCTTCTGGGAATTGACTGATGCATTCTCATACACTGACATTTATCTGTCCTGGACATAGCGCCTTTTATTTTCATTAATGTTTTCTCCTCCTCCTGACGTTGAAGTTAAAATTATTCGCGTGTTGTAAAAAGGTCTGGGAAACGTTTTATAGTATTCGCGCCAGATATAACTAAAACCGTACTATATCGAAGAATGATGTCTTTCGATAAAATCTATTTATAAAAGCAACTATCTCTTACCCACACACTACATCTCTTACTACAAATGATTTTAATGTAACATGTTTTCGTTTTTGCCCACGCAAATAATGTAAGCAATCAAGTGCATACATGTTTAAGAATTTATAAGAAATATTGTTGTTTCTCAAAATCTTAACCTAAAACTTAACAATTGGATGATACATTTTCGACTCAGCATATGCTTGGGTCTCATAGTTTTTAAACTTGCTTTCGTAGTTTAAATTTTGTTTCTTAATTTAAAGTGATATTGCGGATTGATGAGGTAATATTTTGTCCAGATTGAAATACAGTTTTTGTAATAGAGTTACAAATACAGTCATGTCTCGTTAATATGGACCCCGTTAATATTAATACGCCGCTATATGAACACAATTTTCGGGGACAAACTGGGAAAATACGTGCATTTTGTTCCTAGTTCTTATGGACTACTCGCATTATGGACGATTTTTTGGGGGAACGGAGGTGTCCATATTAACGATACATCTATGTAACAATGCACAATGTGCCGTCTGTGATAATTTTTGGTCTGCACGAGGAAGATCGCGGGTAAATTGTAATGATTATTGTTAAAAAACGGTATTCATAAATATTAAAAAAAATAGATGCCTGCAGTAGGATTGAGGCCACTATAATCAACGGGAATATTATGGTTGTAGGCTATGGGTAGCTGAAATTATGATTGCTAGCAGGTCCATAGACTGCTACGCAAAGAGATATAATGCCGCTTTTGGGATAAGAGGACCATATTTTAGAACCTCTTATTACTGGTAATTATTATGTATATATATTGGTGTCTATACATTTTCCAGGAAATATATTACTTTCTGTAGTTGTTCTGTGTAAAAAATATTGTGAACGGTTTTGCCGGGGTGGTATGATACGGGGTGCAGGGAACGAACGCTGCAGGATGTGGGGTATAAAGGTTGTTATATGAACTACTTTATAATCCTTATGGGGGTCTCTGCCGTTGCTGAAAAACCTTCAATTGTGAAGCTTTCATAAATGTCCATATACGTGTCATATAAGCTGCAGTATAATCCTGATGGGAGTTTCTGCCGTAGCTGAGAAACCTTCAGTAGCGAAGATTTTATAAATATTCAATTTGACATATTTTAGCAGAAAAAAAGAACATTTGAGGGTGGTTTTGTTTGAAATCGTACACGCGTGTCGGGGTGGGTCTTGACCTCGGTCTGTCTACATAAAGAGCTCGATCCGTTTTCTCCGCCCTTTGTGCCCTGGCTTGCACACCGGATGATGGAACATCCGATGCACTGCTAACAATAGGACTAAGGAATGTCAGTTGCCATCATTAAAAAAATGAAGAAAATACAATATGTAAAAAATCGCGAGCGTTCTCAATCAAAATCAATTTGCCCCCTGCATTTTGACCGAAAAATAAGCAGTATAGTTTTTGCGGCGAATACGACCTGCGGAAACTACGTTTGGCCATCCGAGAACGTGGAAGCGATTTGGTCACTTCTAGAGAAGATACGACAAGAAAAGAGGGAAATCGCATGAAACCTATTGAAAGTTCATGTAATCAGCAGCAATAATAAGAAAAACAATTGAACGAGATAAAAAAAAATGTTTTTTTTTATAAAGGCGGTTCAAAATATCGGTAAATCTCAGTTTTCGACGATATTTCAGATTTTATATAAAAAAATTCGGTGAAAATAAAATAATATAAACATATGCCTGTCGATAACCCATATATAGGATTACACCCGCATGGTATTTGGTAAGCGACAAATATAGTAACTCATGAGTTACAAGGCTCTCAATATGCCACCGGATTGTCAAAGAGACGATGATTGGCAGCTTTTACCTCAGTAAACCAAAATATTAAAAAAGTAATTTTCTTTAAACAAAAACATTCTCGGCATAGCATACAAATCACAAAAATTACTGCGAGTTTTGTATGCTTTCCGCATTCATACCAGCCTACAGAACTCGGAGAAAAAAATCACGGAGTAAAAAACAGATTTCCACCCTGATTCTTTTTGTTTTTAATGAAACGAAACATTTTTTTTAATTTGAAAAGCGGTTGTGTTTTTTCGCTGAAATAAAGCAATTACATATATATATATATATATATATATTTAAAAAAATTGAAATACCCACCCCGACATGAGTGTTCGATTTCAAATGAAACCGCTCTTGAAATAAATTTTTTTGTTCCGATCCATGGAATTCTTATTCTTCTCTTTTATATTTTAAGTTTGTTGTGATCAAATAAGTTCTATGATCGTTATTTTCACATTCATCTTACATCAATCACAAGAGTACTCTAAAATTGTATTAAAAAATAAGTGTATATGAAATAACAAATTTTCTGTATTTAAATATAATTCCACAAAAACATTCAGTCATTTGTATTATAAATAGAAAGCAAGTTGATTCAATTAACTTTGATACGCCCAACGCTTTTGGAAACGTCAGTCATAAATTGCTCTTGCATAAATTGTTCTCAAATGGTTTATCTACATGGTTCGAGAGTTGCGTGTAACTGCGATCGAACTCCGTTCTAGTTGCTGACAGTTGTTCCTATAGTTATTTGTCAACGTCTGATGTATCTCTGGGATTAATCCTGGGTCCTCTTTTGTTTAATTTTTATAAATTATGTAGTGTTTTGTATCCAAAATTATCAGTTGTTAATTTTGCCGATGGTCTAACGTTGTTTAAAATATTAACCCTACTGCGGACTGCGATAACCCAAAACGGGGTATCGTCTATTTTTTAGTGGTGTGAACATAATATTTTGTTGCTTAATCCTGCAAGAACAAAAAAGAGCTACCTTTCGTGCCGACGCCATGTACATTTGGACTTCGCCTATTATCTTGATATGATACCAATTCAACGTGTATTTTATGTGAAAGATCTTGGAGTGCTCTTTGATGGTGCCTTGTCTTCTAGAAATCTTATCTATTTTCTTGTATTAGAAAGTTCAATGAGATTGTTAGGAACGATATCACTCTTGGCGCACAATTGCAGAAAGCCCAATTGCTTGTTACACCTTTTCAAAGCTTTGATTAGGTCTCGATTGGAATTTTCTTTAGTGCCAGGAAACTCAAAATCTAAAACACAGGCAATGACAATCGACCATGCTTAGAAAATACTGATTCACAGCAGCGAGCGTCAACGGCGGCAGAAGGGAGCGACGGTGCGTCGGCGTGAAAGCTTTCCAGCACGAGAGTGAATGAATTCGTAATACCGCACTCGAATTTTTATCTACCACACTCGATCTCTCGAACATTGGACCAAGAAAGTTCGGGAGTGAGGTAGGGCGAGTCTAACCAAGCAAGGTCATTCTGATCTCCTTATCTTTTACACTCGGCGGCGGAACGAGTCAACGAGAATCTTTTAAAAGTACTGCGGTATTTATTGTTCGTGAACGAGGCATTACTCCCCCTTTTTGAAAGTGCATCGCCCCGATGCTACCTTAAATAAATTAACACAGAAGCTGAACCAAATAACCGCAATTAGTAAACTGCGGGGACGTCTGAACCTGGTCCTCAGTCTTGTCGAGCATAAGAGTAGCTTCAGCCGCACAACGTGCGCCACCACGGGTTGCAACTGGCGGCCTCCTGATGACCCTTTTCCTTGACCGTGTCCTGAATACCGTGTTCTGAGGAAGCACGTCGTAGTTCAGGTCTCTGGGGCGACGGAGCACCTTGTACGGTCGGAAGCAGCTCTTCAAAAGCTTCTCGCTGAGGCCGCGGTGTCGTATCGGTGTCCACATCCACACTTTGTCTCCCGGTTGAATATGAACGTCACGTCGGTGGAGGTTGTAGCGGCTAGCGCCGACACGTTGTTGGCCTTGAGTCCGTTGGCTGGCTAGCTGGCGCGCCTTATCTGCCCGCTGATTGATCGCCACGGTGTCTACGCTCCCGTCGTCAACTGGCTGATGGGGCAGCATCGAATCTAGCGTCTTGGTAATTTTTCTGCCATGCCACAGCTGAAATGGTGCCACTCTGGTGGTTTTTTAACTGCCGTGTTATAAGCAAACGTGACGCACGACAACACCTCGTACCACGTCTTATGCTCCACGTCGACGTACATGGAAATCATGTCGGCGAAGGTCTTGATGAGCCGCTCCGTGAGTCTGTTAGTTCGGGGTCGGTACGCTGTGGTTCGTAGGTGGCTTGGTTTGGCTGAGTTGAAGAACCTCCCGATTCAACTGAGCCGTAAATGCTGCCCCTTAGTCCGTGATCAGTACTTGAGGGGTGCCGGGACGGAAAACCATGAACTTAGTGAAGAACTTGGCGACTTCCAGAGCTGTTCCAAAAGGTAATGCTTTCGTCTCGACGTATCGTGTCAGGAAATCTGTCGCGATGATTATCCACTAATTTTCCTGCACCGACTTCGGGAATGGCCAGAGTAGATCCCTTTCGATCTGCTGCGGCCGGCTGTCCTATCGGTTGCAACAGTCCTGCGGGCTTCATTGGTGGTTTCTTCCTTTGTTGGCAATCGCGGCACGACCCTGTGTACTGATGAACCGTCTTCGGGAGCTTGGGCCACAAGTACTTTTCATGGATTAGTGCCTGTGCCTCTGCTGTAGCCAACATGCACTGCCGTCGGGTCGTTGTGGAGGGCATTGAATATCTCCTGTCGAAGACCCGTGGGGATTTCCGGGGCCACGTCGAATTGCTGTCCGTGAAGCTCTCTTTGTAAAGCACACCTTGTCGAACGGCAAAGCTTGCCAGGGTTCGTGAAAAGACATGGGAACTCTAATTCCGTCTCCTTCCAGATGGTCGATCATTGCGCACAGCTGAGGCTCGGCTCGTTGGGGTGCCGCCATATCATCGACGTTGACTGCGGCAAAAAATTTCCCTCGTCGACGCCGACACGACCGACTTGACCGGGTCCCTTGACAAACAGTCCTCGTCCCTGTGCTTACGGCCAGACTTGTACACCAAATACATGTGAAATTCTCGCAGTCGTACGCTACACAAGGCAAGGGGTCCTGACGGATCCTTCGAATTTGCAAGCCAGCAGACCGAATGGTGGTCCGTGACCAATCTGGACGGACTTCCGTGCAAATAGGGATGAAACTTTATCGCCCAGACGACCGCTAGGCATTCCTTCTGCATTGTGGGGTAATTCATCTCTGTCTTCGAGAGCGTCCGTCTTGCATAGGCGATCACACGTGAGATAAAGAAAGAGAGATAAGGCTTGCGCAAGAGGAAATACTAACGTGGTTCTTACAGCCAGAGGCCGGACGATCATTATTCGCCAAGTACCATATTACTGGCGTCCGTGAGGACTTCAGTCTCGGAATACTGGTCGAAATAGCCGAAGACAGAAGGTGTCTGAAGTCTTTGTTTCAGCTGATCGAATGCGCGCTGCTGCTCTTTTGTCCAGTGAAACTTTGCGGTGCCATTCGTTAGGTTAATAAGCGGCGCAGAGATTTTCGCGAAATTTCGAACGAAACGCCTGTAGTAGGCGCATAGTCCGAGAAATCTCGTCATGGCTTTCTTGTTTCGCGACAGTGAAATTTCGGCCACTGAGTTAATTGTCAGAGTAAAGACGAACACCTACTTTGCTTACGACGCTACCTAGGAACATTAATTTGCCGTAAGCAAACCGACATTCCGGAGGCTTGAGCGTCAGTTCCAGCAGTGTTGATGCCATAGAACACGGTGTGGAATCGTTGCAGGTGCTTTCGAAGTCGCTTGAGAATACCACGGCGTCATCGAGGAAGCCGAGAGAGCTCTGTCATTTCAGACCCGCCTGCGCAGTGTCCATGACACCCTGGAAAGAGGCTAGTGCCGTACGGAGTCCGAAAGGCATCACTTTAAACACGTACAATCCGTCTGGCGTGACGAAGGCAGTCTTCTCACGGTCCCGCTCGCCGACTTCGCTCTGCCAGTAGCCGCTGTTCAGATTCATCGATGAAAAGCAACGGGCGTGAAGTAGTCGATCAAGCGTTTCGTCGATGTCTGGAAGCCGATGGACGTCTTTCTTTGTCACGAAATTCAGCATTTGATAGTCCACGCAGAATCTCAACGCCCCGTCCTCCTTCACCAGCAGGACGGGGAAGCACCAGGGGCTGTTTGGAGGCTGGTGCTTCTCCATCTTCTCCAAGCATCTCTTGAACTTGTTCTCATATGACCTCACGCTCTTTGCGCAGACACAGTACGGAAACTGGGGGACGGGAAGCACATGTTCATCCATAACAATGCGACGCCTGGCAATCGTCGTTTTGCGCAGCCTTGAAGACGTGGCGAAACATTCGCTGTACTCGGCAGAAGACCAGTCGACTGTCGTCGTTCTGGGGTCGGGCCTGATGTCTCTGCACCTACTAAAGGCGACGCAGTCCTCTGTGTTCAGACAACAAAGAAGAGTCTTCTAAAATTGAGGTGATCGCGGTTGAGTCCGGACGTTCTTTGACGTGACCCACGGATGCGCCCTTTGTCGAGTACTGTGATCCCTTTGGGAAGTTCGTCACAAGAGCCAAGGTGCGACCCTCCTTGAGCTCGGTTACGCCCCTGGCAACGCCAATTCCTCTTCCCCGGAGCAGTTGCACGTTTACTTCCAGCATAGTTTCACCGCACATAACTGTTGCGCTCCTGACCGGCACAAAGACAATTGACAGCGACGGCAGCTTCACAGGTTCGGCAAGAACTCGTACCGCGGCTGACATCGCATCATGATCTTCTGAAGCAGGGATAGGTTTCCGCAGAGCCAACCTGTTCGCTTCAAGATCGATGACGGCGCCGTATTCACAAAGAAAGTCCATTCCAAGAATGACGTCTCTTCAACAGTCGTTGAGGACGACGAATTTCAATGGACAGGTCTCCCCACGGATGCCGACGCATGAAGTGCATCTTCTCACAGGTGCAATGAGATGCCCTCCGGCGGTTCGTATTCGCGACGTATCCCACGGCGTCATCAATTTTCGAAGGCGGCGAGAGAGCTTCCTATTCAAAACAAAATAGTCTGCTCCGGTGTCGATGAGTGCCGTTGCGTCGGGGCCGTCAAAGGTAACGACGAGGTAATTCGACACCGTCGCAGGAGTGTCGTTCTGATCCGTCGCGTTGTTAGTGTGGGGGCCCTCTGACGTTTGTGGAGGAAATTTGCGTTCTCCGTCCCCGGCAATACCACCTTCCGGTAATGCCACACATTGCTTTTCCAGCGAGGCAGGGGAGACAGCCTTTCACGGTGCGACCTACCTAGAGGCGACGCAGGGCGTCGTGGTGAAGGCGAGCGATATCTTCTGTTGGAGGCAGCTCAGGAGATCTCGAGTGGCGTAGAGAGTCTTTGATGTCCCGAGGTCACTCCCCAAGACTTGGTCGAAGGTCATTTGGCGCAAACACTCGCAGACCCAGCTGGTTGTGCGGGCATCGTCGGTCAAGGTGGTCCGCTTCCTCCTTGTAATAGAATAACGGGCGTAGGTGGGCCGTCCTCCACACGTCGGTCTCCCTGTGTGCTGGTTGTTCCGGGCGGACGTAATGACGCGGGGAGTACTGCGGTGCTGGATGCTCATGACGTGGAGGTGCCACGTACGGGCGAGCAGGTGGCGGTGATCGCCGGGCCATTGTGACATAGGACTGCGTCGGTTCCTCGGGGACTGGCACGTTGATGGGAGTTTCAGGCTGCAAGGCCCGCTGAACCTCGTCGCGTACGATATTGTCGACTGAAAGCGAGTACGGGCGCTCAGCAGAGGGGAGAAGCTTTCGGGAATCCTCTCCGGCGACGTCCCGGACCATCTCGCGTATGTCCGATGTAGTGGAGTTCAGGTAGCAGCTTGACGACGAGGATTCAGTGACGTCAGGTGCTAGCTGGTAGTAGGAGACTCGTGCATGAAAAGCACGTTCGATGTTTGTGGCCTTCGTCACGAATTGTTCGACAGTCACCGGTGGACTACGCGCAAGACCCAGAAAGATGTTTTCTTTGACCCCCGTCATGAGGATCCTCAGCTTCTTCGTTTCAGGAGATTGGAGATTCGCTCGGCTGCTGAGTCGAACCACGTCCTCGACGGAGCTGACGACGCTCTCGTTGGTGCCTTGAACCTTTGATTGAAGCAGCTCCTCAGCGCGTTCTTGTCGCTGCTGGGTCGCAAATGCTTGGTGGAGCTCCTCCTCGCATAGTTCCCAGGTGGTGATCGTCACCTGGTGGTTTCCATACCAAGTGCGTCCCGTTCCCTCTAGGGCAAAGCAGGCATTCTGCTTACATTGTCCCGGAGTCCACCCATTTAGGCGGGCAACTCGCTCGTATCCGTCCAGTCGTCGACCCCAGCAAACCATGGACGTTCTTCGGACGTTCGTCGGATGTGCATCGTACATCCGTTGGACGTCCGAAGTAGGATCCCTCAGCGGACCTAGTTCGGACGTAATTCGAACATTTGAATTCGTGCCTATAAATGTCTTCTGGGCACGTCTGGATGATACAAACTCACAAATGAATGACCATGAGTGAATAGTTACTGCCACGATAATTTTATTCGGATCATCAACGCTTCTGGCGACCCGTTCTTCAACCGCACATTCAGAGGATGTGCACGAACACACCGAAATATATGTATATAGCGTTGGCATATGGCATCTGGTAGCTAGTTGTCTTCCCCTAGCCAGCCTCGTACTCTCTATAGTCAATGACGACTCAAAAAGGGCGAGGGAAAAGAAAGTGGGAGAGAAGAAAGCAGACGTAACGCTGGCGAGGGAGGGGATTTCCTTCCTTGCCAGCTCTCTGTACGCTTCCTCCTTCCATTCTTCTTTTTCATCGCCCTTCGTACTAGAGCTGTCACCCAGTATAGACAGTCCCAGCAAAAAGCCACTGCTAGGTTTCATATTAACGGTTTGCGTATATGAAGCGTGCTTTGCTCGCCCTGCGAAGCGACAAACACATATGTACTTGGCTGTGGAGATATCCTGCTGGGCTGTGCACTGGAACGGTGTGCACTAATTCTGAAAAAAGAAAGTATAGGTATTTATGCACTGATTGAAGTTGCGGCAAAAACGGTAGAAAACGAAAGAAAACTGAAAGCGTCATTGATTAAGCAGCTGCAACTCCCGGCACTCCTTGTGGCGGTCTTTGAAATCAGGGTGCCGCATTGTTGTAAAAGGGATATCATTCAAATATTAAACCTCACATAGCTGTTTAATATACTTGCCATATTGATTGTGTCCTACCTGCTTCACATCATTTCCTTCTTGGAAGCTTAAAAACAAAAGCATTTAGATTTAATTAAACTTCGGAGCTAAGCTGATGCAAGCAGCTGGTGACATACCTTATGTGGGGTTTGTCGCTTCGTCGCCATTACTGTTTATCGCAGTTCACGTTGTCCATGCCCACAGAAGGCATCAATTCCTGCACCACATGGCCCGGACGAATTGAGTTAGGTTAAGGCGGCTCTCATAGCACACACCGAAACTTAACTGCTGTGAATTGCAGCGCCCTGGCAAAGCGAGGTTAACTGTGTATTGCTGCACATCCCCAACAAAGCAAGTGGAAAAAGAGGAGTGCAGGCAGCTTTTACAGCGTACCCAGAGCCAACCTGTATTTGCGAGCTGTGCTGCGCAAGTTGCAAATCTCTGGTGTGGAGAGGCTACCTCTGCACTGCGTGGACCTAGTATAAAAAAGCAGACATAATTGCAGCCAGTTTTTGCAGCATACTTTGAACTTACCTGAAGCTTGGGGTGACACAAGAATCGGGAGGCCACCTGTGCATCACACGGCACCAACGGAACAAGTAGACAAAGATATGAGTGGAGTCAGCTTTCACAGCGTATCATAAGCCTACCTGTACCTAACTGCGAGTGGTGCTGCACAAGGTGCAAAACCCTGGTGTGGGGAGGCTACCTCTGAACTGCGTGTACCTAGTAAAAAATAAACAAAGACATGAGTGCAGGCAGTTTTTGCAGCATACTTGGAACTTACCGGTAGTTTGGGGTGACAGAAGCGTCGGGAGGCCACCTGTGCATCACAAGACCCTAACGGAACAAATGGACAAATATATGAGTGGAGGCAGCTTTCATATATGCCAGACCGTTTCAAGACGACTGTGACACCCTGATCGTATGTCAAGTACAGCGATGAACATCAGTTCGTCGCTGTACTCGACGAAGACCTTCAGTGCCGTATTCATATGGCAGATTTGCAGCATACTTGGAACTTACCTGTAGCTTGGGGTGACAGAAGCGTCGGGAGGTAACATGTGCATCACACGACCCTAACGGGACAAGGGGACAAAATATGAGTGGAGGCAGCTTTCACAGCGTACGCGAAACCTACCTGCAACTGCGAGCTGTGCTGCTCAATGTGCAAATCTCTGGTGTAGGGAGGCTACCTCTGCACTGCGCGGACCCAGGTTTTGCAGCCTACTTAGGAGTTACCTGTAGCTTGGGGTAACAAAAGCGTCGGAAAGCCACCTGTGCATCACACGATCTAAGTGGAACAACTGGCCATGGTCGTAACAAAGACAGCTCGGGTCATAAATGACCTTCTATTAAATGATTACAGTGGTACCAGCCTTTACTGCCATAGCCAAACATGTTCGAGCAGCCATATAAACACGGCAGAAGGTCTTCGTCAAGTACAGCGACGAACTGATGGTCACCGCTGTACTTGACATACGATCAGGGTGTCCCAGTCTTCTTGAAACGGTCTGGCATATGTTTCTATAAACAGGTATGTCCGGTCGTACTGACACATGTTATACCATTCTCGGGAACAGCGTGTCGCATGTAGAATTGGGCAACCACAACTTCTCAATGAGTGGGGAAACTGCAGCTCTTTGACATTGTCCCAGAGGCGGAAGAGCGATGAGCGGCCTTCCACATCAAGGCGCCGGTAGACCATAAAAGCGAATTTCTGCAGTCACGTCAGCGGGACGAAATGCCTTCTGCTGTTAGGCCACTCGTTTGCAGCGTTGCTGATATTGATGTGGTGCTCCCAGGCATGATAGTCGCTCATTTATGAGCAGACGTCGGGTTTCGACCTGCAGTGCTCGATAGACATTGAACAGTAAGTCGCCTATGCCCAAAAGTGCCCTTTTACGATACCATATTAGGCAGCTACATTTAACAGCTTGAGCGCTTTAGTCATGTCCTCGTCGCTTCGCCTTCTTCTTGCCCAGGAGATGGTTTCCCTTCCTATCAGTCCACCATTGGCTGCAGCAGCAGACTACTTACTGACTTGCTATAGACTGGGTGCATATATGATTCTCTGCCACAACATAACCGTGCTCAATTAATTGCCTGAAAATCATGTCTAACCTAGACCGCATTAACTGGTTGGGGATACAGGTTCTTTCAAAAAACGACAACAACAACAACAATCCGTTTAAGTAAGGCACTCATATCAAATAAACAAGATGTAACCACATAGTTAATATTCTCTAAGGTGCTACTCCCGCTTTCGGACGGCATCTTTAGGGAGGAGACTTAAGAAGAAACATATAAATGATTTGACTTCAGTCCATGAATGTCGCAAATGAGAAAGTGACAGTGTCGAGATTATTAACAACAATTGAAATGATAAAAAACAAATAAAAAAATGAAAATTTCAAAGAGAGCTTTTTTAATGCGCGCCAAGCATCAGTGACAGTTCCACTGCCTCATGCAAAACATGCTCTGGGCCTGCGTTTTTGCCCGTGAAAGCTTGACGAGGTAAACAGCTGCGAAAACTATGATACAGGTTATCTACTTCCTGGTTTCGATGACCGAAAGAACAGGCACCGCGCCCGATGCTTTATGTAGTGGCGCCCATTAAAACAAGCCTTTGTAGAAACATTTAAGCAACACAGAATAACATTTAAAACAGCCGAAATAGCACTTAGGCCAGGCCGCATAGTTTAGAGTTTACATATCCGAGAGCGCACTACGCCGCATAGTTTGCAATAAGAGAATGTTGCAGAACACTTACCTGCTTTTGAGCATCGCTTCAATTTGCAGTAATTTCCTTCCACATCCACAGTTCCAAGCGTTGTTTTCGTTTTTAGAGTCCCGTAGGAAGATCCTATGAGGATTGTAAACTTTCCCGTTGAGACTTGTGGACGCAACAACGAACTTGGGCACTTACTCGAATACCTTTTTAAGCTTGTTGAATCCAGATAAGCATTTGTTTATCGAATTTTGTGAATCGCAGTTCAAGATTCTCCAGAGTTTTCATAATGAAGAAGACGTCGCAGCTCACATGACACCATATGTGACTAGAAGCGAGGGACGCCTACAAGCGAACTGAAAAGAAACAAGCGCCATGAGCCGATGGATGGAAGGATAGATGGATGTTAATGGCTATACGCTTTGTAACAGGTGGTTGCTTGCGCCACTTAGCCTGACTCTAGAAAGACAAACATGATTCCTCCCGCCCTTCTAAGATCAATTATCTCACCTTAACTATCACGAGGCAGTGTGGGATATCACCAGATATGGCCTTCAGGATCAGTGGGCAAAAAAAACAAAAAACTAAGGATCACCCTTCGCCTTTTCTTCCCGGCGAGGGATTCGCCAATTTTCCTCTGGTCAAACCTTGTCAGCGTTACTCCAGCATCGGACCCACTGGGAGACAGGGTTTGAAACTTTGGGCAGGAGCCACGCGATGAGGAGTCCCAAATCTGTTCCGCCCAGCCTCTCCCCATACTGTGCTAGTTAGTTGACTATGACATCATTAAATTTCCCGTTAGATAATTTGCATCAATCTTCTAATCACCTCTTTGTGATTGTAATCTTTTCCTCTTCCGTCCTTCCATCGTCGCCAGTAAAACTCAGGGCCCCGGCGAAATCCGTTACCCCTTCAGGGGGGGGGGGCAGGGCGAAGCCCCGTGCACTTCGAAACCATGTGCTCCAGTGTCTCGCTCTCATTATGGTAGGCGGCACATGTGTCTGTCTCATGAAATTTAGCCTTATACGTCCTCGTCCTCACAACTCCCGTTCTCGCCTCGAACATCAAAGAACTGCGCAGTGAATTGTCAAACACATTTTTATTCATTATGTCCTGCTTTCGTTTCCTGTACACCGCTAAAGCTGATTTCTCCGTGCATTCTTCGCTCCCAAATTTGTTTATCTTACTCTTTTACCCCTTTTCCCACTAAAGTAGTCTTCTCATTCCTATCACCTGTGTGTAGGTATTTAAATGTAAGCTTTCGTGTTCAGTTTCTCAATTTTGTGTTTAAACTTTTCATGTATAAATACTTGAATACTTTCCGCGCCCACCGCGTATCATCAATTTCGGTCAAACTTTGTTCAAATTTTAACTTATTAATTGCCTCCCTGCTCTCAAAAGATGACCATTTCATGTCCCCCTGCACTCCCTCATTTGTTTTTTTTCCATGTGCTCCCAGTGCCAATCTGCCTACGCTTCTTTGTCGAATTTCTAGTCATGATTGAACCTCTGATTTTGTGCACAGCACCCCATTGCCAAACGACTGTCCTGGTACCATCACTCTCCTTTCCATATACCTCTGACCACTTTATATCTATTATAGTTTCATAGTGCTTTAAGTTTCATAATAGATGAATTTCTTTTCCCTTTTCTAATTATATTCTCCTCTTGTTCCTTCGGATATTTCCTTCCCTCATTGAGCCAGACTCCCAGATATTTTTGTTTTCCAACATGGTCTATTACAATGTCTCGTAACCTCTGGGGTTCCGCTTTTCGTCGCTAAACACTCTTACTCCAGATTTCTCACTACTGAAACTCACGCACCAGGTGTGCCCTTCTTGCCCACATATTCCAGCTAGTTCCCGTAATGTATCCTGGTTATCTTCCATGAGTACTATGTCATCCTCAAATATCAGTTCTGGAATTACCTGCATTAGATTTCTCCCTACTTCCATGTAACTCACATTACAACCTAAGTTGCTCTGCTCTAATTTATTTTCGATTTCACTGAGATATGTCATGAAGAGCAGAGGTGACGGTGGACAGCCCTTCCTAAGTTGTCTTCTTATTGCTGCGGTTTGTGTAGTTTCTGCTCTCATGTTATAACTACCTTATTATATGTGTAGCCCTGCTGAAGAAACCTAACACAATTTGCATCTAAATTATACTCCTTCAGCTGAACCTAGAGTGTTTTACTGGCTCACATTACCGTACCCTCCCTTGATGTCCAAATAAGCTACACACAAAGGAGTTTGGTTTTCCATCGCTATTTCTATACATTGAGTTGTGACAAATAAGTTATCTTCCAGTCTTCTATCTCTTCGAAATTCGTTTTGGAGCTTACCCAATATTTGTATATCTTTTGCCCATTCCTCCATTCTACGCTTTACTATCTGCATAGCTAATACGTATAGAACTGAAGTTACCGTTATCGGGCAATATGGCTTAATATTGTCTTTGTTCCCTTTGCTTTTATAAATTCGTCTCATTTTAGATTGTTTCCGAACATTGGGTACCTCTCCTCCCATAATTACTTGGTTAATCACATGCCGTAACTTCAATTTGCTTTTTCTAAAGCGCAGCTACGGTTAGGCACCCGTTTCCGGCTTGAGCGGCTTCGCCGTCGGCGTAAGCGCTCGTTGCATTATGGGAAACGCCCCATGATGCAACGCGCGGTTCTCCCTCGGGACCCGCGCGTTGCATTATGGGACCTTCCCTAATGACGCCGCGAGTGACGTCACGAGGATCACGAGTGACATCACGAGGGTCCCCGCGTTACATTATGGGAAACGTCCCATGATGCAACTCGCGGGTCACTCGTGACCCGCGCTTTGCATCATGGGACGTTTCCCATAATAACGTCAGGCGTGACGTCACGGTCCCTCGTGAAGGTAACGACGAAGTTATGCCTCCTCCTCTGTTCCATCCCCTCGTCCTCCTTGAGAGCTGCGCTTTCATTCGGCATTACAGGGAATAGTAAACGTCTTTTATTTGTTTTCTTTGCGTCTTTATGAGTTCCATGGGTATGTCGTATTGGCCTGTCGCTATACCTGCTGGAACCTTACTTTCTGCCTTGTCCCATTCTTTTGTAGTCGTCTTTATCGTTACACAACTCTGTTCCTTCTCTACACTGCTGCTGACCGTGCTATTCACTGTACCCCTCTGCTCAAGCTGGGAGAAAGCCTGTTCTATTGTCCGCCTAATATATTCCCCTGCCTCTTCCGCCTCTACTCTTTTCCCCTCCTGTGTGATCAGTAAGTTTTGAAAAACCTCTGTCTTTCTCCCCTGCGCTTTGATGTGCTCCAAAAACCTTTTCGCCGCATTCTATTTTTTATTTATTTGCATCATCCACAGCACTCCTGCACTCCAATTTGGGCCTGTAGTAATGCTGATGCTTCCCTTTTCCGCTCTTGTAAGTTATCCCATTCTGAGGCTACTTCAGCTGGCGAGGCTCCCTTTTTCTTGGTCCACCTATGCTCCCTAAATGCATCATGGAGCCGCAATATGGCTGCTTTGACCTCCTTATCCGACCAGATTTTTGGTTTTTGTCTTAGTTTTTGTTTTCCTCTTTGTTTAATTCGATGCTTTTCTCATTCTCTTCAAAAATTCCTATTAGAACCTCATACGTCCATTCTTTTTCCGGTTGTTCCACGATACCATGTTTTCAATGCTTTTCGATACTTTTTTGTATTTGAGCTTCACTTGGTTTCGGCATGCACACCTGTTCCTGAGCTGGCTGTTCTGGTTAGGATGTGGAAAATTTAATCTTAATTATTCTGTGGTAACTCCCTAAGCTTTTTGTACCTTCCTCATCTATTTCCATACTTCGAAACCTGTCATACAGTCTGTGTGACAGCAGGCAGTAGTGTATTGTTGAGTGTGAGTTATTTCGTTCCCAAGTTATATTCCCGATTTTACTTGTGCATTTACTAACACTAGGTACATCGCTCGCTCAAATGACCCAACGCTCAAGTCATCCAATGGTACCAGACGGAAAGGCGCGTTTCTCTAGAAGTCGCGTACAACGCTAGTCTCGAAATGCACGCATCAGCATCTTTCACGATTTGCGTTTCGCAAAGACATGCTATGAATAAAAATTGAAGAAGCAACCTCTTCTTGAAGTGTGAAAGACTTTTTAAGAGAAAACGTGCAGCCTAATCTCGCTCCCTAGCTTGGAGCACCACGAGCGCTCACGGCTTGAACGGGATTTGACGAAGGAAGTTCGCAGGAGCGTCTGTGAAACGCGAAAGCCAGTTTGGGCTTTTTCAAGTCGAACTTGGTGTTGACATGGACTTGAGCAAGTCGAAGTTTGGCTTCAGATGAGGTCACATCTATGGATTCGGGGGTAAGGGGTCACAATTTACTGTCAAAAACCTACATACAGTTACAGTATAGAGGTTTGATCGCCACAAAGATGGCAACCTATAATGCATTTTTTGATGGAAATGAAACCAGCCGTGTTAAGGCTGAACTCCATGCGACGAATATGCTGCGAATAACCGACGAATTTTGCCAGGCGGCTTTTGCTTTGCGCGTGGAACAAACACAGTGGCTGCTACGTCGCGCGCAAAGCGAGCGTGCCGTCGGGCGGCGTGCGCCAGTTATTCGTCACATAATTCGTTCCATGGAGTTCAGCCTTTATGCTCATCATTGAGTGTCACTCGGACGCCCACTGAATCTCCAAATCCGGACGTAACGGATCTCCACCGTACGTCCGATGGACGTCCCATTCTAGCACTGGATATTCGGTTCTTCTTCGGACGTCCGACGGACGTCCATGGTTTGCTGGGACGTCTTCGTAAGCTTCGTCGTGGAAAGGCGTCGGCGTACAAGGTGAGATGGGCAGGAACACGACTTGGCGTGCAGAGCAGCGCTCTCGATCGGCTGGCCCTGGGAAAATATATCCAGGTTCGGCGACCTCTTCCTTGTTTGTTTCCCCAACGGACCAAATTCCGGCGGCTGCCCTTGACTACGGCGGCTCGCTTGGGCTTCGTCTAGCGTCACATAAGGAAGTTCTCCGGGGCTTGAAATCGATCTTGTTCGGCGGCTCCTCGGGGGCGAGTAAGGAAGGGTCATAGAAAGTTACCGCGCACCTCCAGCAGAAATAACCCGGATGAAGGCGAAGCGATGTGTATAATGAACAGAAAATAAAGGTTCAAACCGCGACCTTGAGCCAGAAACAAAAGAAAGAAAAAATGCGGGAAAATCAGCAGCGAGTGTCGACGGCGGCTGCAGGGACCGACTGAAAGTCAGCGTGACGGCTGACTAGAGCGAGAGTTAATTAGTTGGCAAAACCGCACTCGGCTTCTTTTCTACCATAGTCGATCTCTCGAACATTTGGCCTAGTATGGTCGGGAGGGAGCTAGGGCGAAACTGACTAAGCAAGGTCATTCTGGCCTTCTTATCTTTTACACTCCTCGGAAAGAGTAAACATGAATCTTCTATAAGTACTGCTTTTTTTTCGGTCATGCACGCGGCTAAACAACGGAGAGAATAATTTGTCTTTTTTGATCAATTGTCATGACTTCAACTCGAGCAGATTTATGAAAGGGGGTGAACATTAAACGAGAGCCGTTTTCACCGTGTGTATTTATCAGACTCGGCAGTCATTTAGTATTTGCAATACTAAAACTCACTATTGACGGCATTTACCATCGGGGGACAGATCAATTGACAGCATTTGCAAAATGTAATGGTTAATAAGATATTTAAGGATCAAATGTTGCGTTTTTCGCCGGATTTAAATATTGCGCAGAAGATGTGTGCCTGCGCTCTGCACACAATGACGCTTAGAAAGTTACGTTGTCGTTTCAGTCACGTCGGCATTTGTGTTATCGGAGCACCCACCAAGGAGGTGCTGCCGAGAGAGTGACAAGATAGAAACAACTACGTTACTCTTCGAAGCGTGTTTTTGGGCAGGGCTTGTTTGGTTCTTTCAGAACGCAATTTTGTAATCGATCAAAAACAAAAGTGGGATAATTGATCGATTAATATCTCAAACACAATTACCATTTCTCTATTTTCGTAGCACTGATTTAACCTCTAATAGCATTTGCCATCAATACTGTCATTTCAACATAAACCCTAATACCAATCATTAGAAAAGTAATTAAAAGATTTTAGTTGATTAGCCAACTTACCGTGACGATTATTCTCCAATCTAATGTCCGCTGATTCTGGCGTATACATGATGAAGATGGCCCTGAACTGACTCTCAACACCTTTCTTAGGGAAACCCTGTATATATTTTTCACCGTTTTGTCTCTTGTGAGATGCAACAAAGATCAACGAAGGAATGGCAGATTTAAGGTATTGTAAGCACGTAGCACAAAGAAGACAAAACACCTGGGGGACAGTTTTTCCACGCACTTTACTTACAGCGTGGGCAATCCTATCTAATGTGCCGCGATCTTGATATCTGAACTGAGGACGGCAGTAACCTTACTATCACCCCCTTTCCTAAAACAAAAGAAGAAAAAATTATAATATTTTACCCTTCTCGCCACTAGTGAGGATGCATACATAGAGCAACGAAGGTATTGTAGATTTAAGATTTTGTAGGCACGTAGCACAAAGCAGACAAAACCTCTCGGGGACAGAGTGACCAATCTCTGTTTAAAGGACACCTATCCTAAACCTCCATTAATATCGCGTCCTGTAATACGCTCCTGTATTTTTAATCGGGAAGACTGAGAAAATAGTTTAATTCCGGGGAACAACCAAAGTACACAATAACGATTGTGGCACCGCAAAACAAAACGATTGCTCATAAATGTGTTATAGTCAGGTTTATTTTAACTTAAACTTATATTTAGGCACTCTTAGCCTGGCCGAAGGAGAAAGAGATGGGAGCGTGGGAAATGGCGTGAACCACTGGAGCAGCGTGGATGGCGTGAACAACGGGAGCAGCGTGAACGGCGTGGACGGTGACTGGGGCTGGCTGAACGGCCTTCACGACGACCGGGGCTGGGCCCTCGACGGCAGAGGAGGCGACCTGAACGTCAGCGGGGTTGGAGCTCTTGGTGCCTGGCTCGTTGGTCTCGACGGTGGCGTGGAAGCCGCTGGCGTCGGCGGTGTACTTCACAGTGCGGGTGGTTCCGGCGGCATCGGTGTAGCTGTAGGATCCCACCCTGGCGTTGTTGGCATCGGCGCTCTCCTCTTGGGCGATGCGGGTGCCGAACTCGTCGGTGTTGTCGTAGGCGAAGCTGTATGGCTGGGGTGGCTGAAACCAAAACGGTGTTGTGAAGATGAACATCAATATGTGACATGAGAGAATATAAAAGATTGAATGGTCGCAGTCTATCAACGGCAGGTTTGAGGTTCAATATTTATACAGCAATGTTTCGTTCAGTGTTTGGAATAGGAACCCATCATAATGTATTTGGGAACCTAAGCCAGATTTGCGCGACTGCTAACGTCGACTATGTACTGTGCCTCACGCTGTAATGAATCTGGGAGGTTGCTGATCTATACTGAAATAGGCCCGGGCGCTTTTCAAACCCAGGAATGATCCCTGAGCTCCGGCTTTCCGGCATTCGCTCCACATGTTGATAGCTGCCGAGCACTAAGACAATAAAACACTATTCCTTATAAGCACTGATCACTCTTCGGTCCAAGTTCAGAAGCTATTTTTATTCCTATTTTACATTTAGTCAAATTGTATAAAATCTCTGTTTGTGTGGGAGTTAATGTTATGTCATTTTTTTAAATAAGGTGCTACATATATTTCGGAAACTGAACCAAATTCCTACCGCTTGTGTGGTCAGCACAAAGGATTCCTCTGAAGACGAAACCATAAAATCGATACTATTTAATTTTATATTTTATTGTAAAGTGCTTAACAGCTTTATTTAATTAATTATCATAACAAACGCGTCAGTAGGGATAAAGTCAACGCAAATTTCGCGTTGAAGGGCATTTTCATTTTTACTTACGTATTCTTCAACCACTCCGGCAGCCACATAGGCGAAGAGGCAGCAAAGAAGGACCTAAAAAAAAGATAGGCGCTGTTAAATTTCGGGGACTTGCTCCTCCACTCTAATGCTCCGTAACTTCAGCAAATTCTTAAGGCAACAAAGTTCTTGCAATACGGCCGCACCTTGGAGAACATGATGAGGGATGAGAGAGATACTCCTCTGGTTAGACACAGAAAGAACCTGGTATTGAATGTCTTCTAGGGTGTGCTTTTATACTACTTCGATTCCTTTGATAGGCGGACAAGGAACCCTTTGCCAAGTCAATCGTGTACGCATTGCGAAGGTACAGGTTTTCGGCTTCGGACGTGCCTCGAACGAGCATCGACATTGTGGATCGAGTGAGGGAAATGGCAAAGACATTGCCCTCACTCGCTAACTGCATTGCTAAGGCGGACGTGGCGATAAGCCCGAGGATGCGGACTTCTTAACTGCCCTGATTGCTAATTTTAAGCGAGAGGAAAATAGTACAACTCTAGACGCCACCGATTAATTACTTGGTGAAACTTACGAAATCCTTTACATAATACTTTTTGTTTTTAGTGCACAGTGGAATGCTAGGAAACGTTTCAAGGCTTACAATGGAGAGCTCTTTTATTTTTTTAACGATGTAGCATTTAATCATTTGCTCAGCTTTGGTGCAGCAAACATTTGAGGAAGATCCGAAGTAAAATGTTATTTCCAATAGTTGGAATTTGAAGGAAACGGCTAAAATAAATTAAAAAAACATCTTTTGCGCCTTTTTTTAATGGGGATATCAGAGTAAAGAGCGCAACTGCGGTGGAACATAAGAGTAGTTAATTCACACTGGAAATTGAGAATCGATCTTAATTATATTGATAACAATATTATTGAACTTCAGCTTTTAATGTGTATTCATAACTTTGCAACAAATGTAAAGGACAATATTTTATGTGAAATTTAAAAAGAACAAGGAAAAATAAATCAATATTTTCTTTATTGTGTCTTTTCAGTGGTTTCGTTGTAACTGTGGAACGGATACTAAATAACGTTTTGTAAAGTGTGTCGCAATTTGAAGTCTATCAAATCTCCGAGCCCACTGGGAGGGTTAGAACATGGCAAGTCCTAACTTTTCAAGGGCTTATTAAAGGAAGCAGCACTAAATTGTACATTGTGCCGATTTGTTGTGTATAAGAAGAAAAAAATTGAAAACGTCTACAAATCCATATAGAACAGTCGTTTTTCCCTTCAATTGAGAACCAAAACGACCTAATATGGCGATAATGTTTATTTCTTATAAGATTGATCAATATCTGCTCACGCGAGGGAAAGTTCAATAACAGTTAGAAATTTCATCAGCTTCGGTAAGTAACCGCTATTGCGGTGTTGACAGCCGCGTCTTCGTGTTGGCGATATGTGCCTGTAAATCGTCATATGTAGTCTCGTACTTTATACTGACATTCACGTAAAATTATTTTCTTGTTATAAGGGGTTCTGGAAAGGTTTTGGAGCATTCGCACCAGTAATAACCAAGATCGGGGTCACTCGCCCTATATCGAGGAATGATGTCTTTCGATAAAATATATTTTGCGAAATTAACTAGTACTTACCTACGCTACAAAATTAAAGGTAGCGCAAAAGACGAGGACAAGTGGAAGACACGGACACGGACAGGTGCTGTCTGAGTCTGTTTCTTCCACTTGTCATCGTCTTTAGCGCTACCTTTAATTTTGTAATGTATAACCAACTAGACCGTCAGATGATCCTAGTACAATTTCTTACCTCCGCCGTACGCCATTTGCTATAGCTTATCTTAGTATATCATATTTTGTTTTGTTCACGCAAGCATTAAAACTAATAAAAAGCATGTATATATATAAAAGATTCATGATAGCCAAAGTCTGGCTTTAGAGCAGTGACAACTGGATGAGGCAATCTTTAATTACCATTTTCTCGGTTGTCGTGTCTTCAGATACTTGTTCTTGCATTTTTGAGAATTACTGTTAAATTAAATGTGATATTGCGGATTGATTAGGTATTATTTATTCTAGATTGAAAACCAGTATTGCAGTACAAATACCAATAATAGACGCAATGTGACGTCTCTGAAAATAATTGGTCTGCGTGATATAGATTGTGGGACATTCTAATGATCCCTGTTAGCTGTAAAGGTGTTCATATAAAAAAATAGAACTTATACAATGTGAAAACGCTAACAAAGACGAGGACAAAAAAGGGAGGCGAACAGGACGAGCGCCTCCCTTTATTGTCCTCATCTTTGTTAGCGCTTTCAAATTTTATAGGTCATGAACCAACTCGCCCGCTTCGCCGCTTTAGAAAATATAAATTTGGATGCCTGTTCTGAGACCGACACCATTATAATCAAAGGGAATATAATGGTTGTACGCTATGGAAAGAAAATAATCAAGATTTCTAGAGGGTGCATAGACTGTTATATAGGCAACCTGCAATGCAGTTTGGCGCGACACGTTACGCCATCTAGCGGCGACAAAATAAAGAAACGGGGTAGGTCAAGCCTGCGCGGGTCGCGGGGGATGCGGGCGGGCGCATCCAGGAGCCACGTGTGAACGTTGCATTTCGGATCGGCGTGAGCTTTTTTGGAACCGTTTTTCGTACGTAAGTCCCAACTTCACGTCTCTATACGTGACCGGGTTCCTGTAACATCTCGCCTACTCCTAGAGTTCCCCCCAAAATAAACGTCGCTACAGCTGCGTGAAAGACGGCCAACGTCACGAAGGTGACTCAAGCGTCAAACTTCCGCCGCTTCCCTTCGAGATCTAAACGCGACTCGGTGACAGAAGTGGATCACTGCAGTGCCGACGCGTCAAGTGCAGTCCATTTTACAGAAACTGTGGGGGGGGGGGGGGGGGGGGGGGGAGTGAACGAAAATATATGTGTAGGCTTGGAAAGTGGTCGGACGAGACTCGTTTGCGAGACTACTCGGGCGATAACATATTTATACAGGATTTGTAATACGAGTCGCTTTGACAGCCACATAGGGAAATACGATAGGAACAATCGGGCCGATTGTTGCTTCTGCTGTGACGTCGAGAATCGGGCGATCAGGTCTTCAAGCGAAGGGGCAACCCGTCAGCCCGTTCCGGCACTCTAATGCCGTTCGGCGCGTGGTCTGGCGAAACCTTCAAACCTGCGAGTTTTTCCGTGAGTGGAATATCGCAGCGCATAAGGAA
Source organism: Ixodes ricinus (assembly GCA_037355805.1). NCBI lineage: Eukaryota > Metazoa > Arthropoda > Arachnida > Ixodida > Ixodidae > Ixodes > Ixodes ricinus. The sequence continues at coordinate 3,183 of JAZHYW010025634.1, read as the reverse complement.
TCCTGTTTGTTTCAGCAACCAAATTTAATGCTGAGTCTGATAACAAACGGGACGGCTTGCAGAAAGCAGGATGCTAAAGTTTTCTTTAGAAAAAGCTCGTGCCGAAAGTAAATATCGCTTCTTACACGTACACTTTACAGTTTGCCTGTCGCCTTACACACCAGGCTTTGCGATGTGCGTACGGTTCTGTAGCATGCGGAGTCCAGTTCCTAATTACCCAAATTTTATTCTAGTGTGCGGGGCGTCCCGGGAGAGAGACGACGGCCGAGCGAGAGCGCGGGCGGGGGCTCAGCCGAGCGAAGAAGAGGAAGAGTGTCGCTTGCACACGGAGGCTGGGGGCCGGGCAGGAACGATAGATCCGTTCTGGCTGGTCTGGCCCACAGCGGGCCCCGGAGGTTCTACCAGCGGGTTCGGATCGGGATCCGGCGAAGCTGCTGTACCCTGACCATACCGGCCTAGTCCATTACGATCCCGGAAGTGGTTCCGCAGCGAGACTCTGGCTGTGATGGCCCGGAACTGGCTGGCCTGCGGCAGCACCCTGGCGTGGGGAGGACGATCCTGCAGGCCTGGACACACGGGCTCCGACTGTGAGCTCTGAACGACGGGCGACAGCTGGGGTCAGCGGGTCCGGACTGCCGGCTCTCGAAGACGGAGCAGCCGAGGCGCCCAATAAGCCCGTTCGCTGCCTTCTCGTTGTGTAACTTCCTGGAAGACGGGCGAAGCACAGACCGATCTGAAAGCGGCCACAAGTAGTGAAGACAACTCAAACTGAGTGTCCAAAATGACGACTCAAGTATATTCTCTAAACGCCCGGACCTATCAAGGCGGCTCCCGATGGTCTTAAAAAACCGCATGAAAGAAATGGGGACATTGTACGCAGGGACGCCGGTGCGGCCAGGGACTGCTGCAGGTAGGGTCGCCGCCGCTCCTCGCGGCCGCGAGCGGGCAGATTGGTCGCCCCATTAACAGAGACACCTCCGCTGTGGCGCTGAAATGCAGTACTCTCGATGGTGCCGCCTGGCCGTTTCTGGCTGCCTACAAGGGAAAATATAAATATAGTCTCGTCCGAGAACAACAGCAATATGGTTTCTGATCATCCTAATACAATTGGTGAATTATATTTTTTGCCGTCTATACCTCTTCCGGGATTATAAAACATGACATGTAGTGGTTCGGTGGAAATAAATGTTTTAAATGCTTTAGCTGTCGTGGAATAATAGGGGTGCAAGGAAAGAATGTCTCAAAATGATAAGTCTAAATCATGCCATATTGCTCCCTGCATGGCCGAGAAGAAACGACTCCTCCGTACATCTTAAACAATTCGTGGTTACCCTTAGCCCGAAGTGTAATGGGCATGATAGGCCTACGTGACTTTTCCGACACAGTCTTTCGAGTTTTCGACGCTCGAACATTTTATGACGAATGTTCGAGATAATAAGGGTAATGAGCGAGGATCCCAGCGCGGCCTTTCCCGCTTCATTCCCTCACCCTTGCGCTAGCCCGCTGCCACACCGCCGCCTCGATACTCGCTGTTGAATCCTGGTGCTCGTTCTTTCTCTTGCTTTTTAGTAAAATTCGGCGATAAAACCTTTACTTTTCACTCGTACGCTTGTTGATCCTTTTCGATCCGCAAAATTCCAAGTGGATGTGCGGGGTAACGTTCTGTGACCTTTCCTCGTACGCTCCCGAGGATCCGCCGAGACCAGTTCGATTTGAAGCCAGACGAAGCCCGAGCAAGCCGCAGCGCTCAAGGCCACTGCCGGAATTCGGTTCATTGGCGAAACCGCCAGAAAAAAGTCGACGAACCCGGACATGTTTCCCCAGAGCCGGACGACTGAAACCCCTGCTGCCGTATCCCCCGTCGTATTCCTGCCCATTCCTCTCGTTCGTCGGCGCCCTCCTCGGCGAAGTTTACGAAGGCTTTGACAACTGGACACAGCAGTACAAATGGTTGGCACGGCACAACCGATGGAAACCGCAGCAGAGCGTCCAGAATATCTACTTCTCACTAGATGGAACGGCCCCGTTATGGTTCGAAAACCACGAAGCGTCAATCACTGCCTGCGGAAACGTGCAAAGAGCAGCTACACCACGCCTTTGCGAGCCACCAGCGTCAAGAACGCGTCAAAGAACTACTTCAAGCGACAATTCAAGGACCAAATGAAAGCATTGTCAGGTTCGTCGAAGACGTCACTTTCACCATACAACCGCGCGAATCCCAAGACGTAGGATGAAAGAAGCTCAAGATTTCATGAGTTCTTTTCGAAGGCAACGTTCACCTGCTACTAGAAATTGGAATAGGCGCCGTAAGGGACGTAACAGAACTACAAGATGGACACACTGTTGAACTTTGAACAAGAGGTACAGTATTTTCTTAAGCCGGCCACTGTAGTTCACGTCGAGGAACTCCGCAACGCCGCGGGTTTACCGCGATTTATGAAGAAACCTCGCCACTTTGCCAGGTCACTTCGCCGCAACCGCAGCAGGTGTTAGCCCGGAGCTCCCCGTCTCGGAACGACGACGGCTGATGACCTCGCCGAATTCAGCGACTGCTTGCGATGTCATCGAAGGTTGCGCCAAACAACAACGGTCGTGAAGCATCGCATTGTTACCAACGACGACCCGCTGCCTCTACATCGGCCGCCGTGCCGAGTCTCCTTCAAAAAACACTAACACCCCCCCCCCTTAAAAAAATAAATTGCTAGATGATTTTGATGGTGTCAGAAGACTACCCAACAAATATTTTGCTACAGCGTCTCGTATATCTTTTAAATATGAAAAAAACGCAACTGCTAATACCAAAACCGAAAACTGGACTGGGGAGAAGAAAATATAGAGGAGAGTGTTGCCGGAAATCACAGGGCTGTGCAGCTTTTCCTTTTCAGATCAACGTCGTTGCAGATTTCCAGAAGCCACGAAAAATAGGTATCATATTTTGTATCTATTTTTAACGTTGAGTGTGTGCCTTCGATGACCCACGACGCTTGGATAATATTGGGTGGTTGTGTCAAAACCATAGAAAACGAGCACGTGATTCCACAGAGAAAGAGTGAGTGAGACTAAAACCGGCCGGATTGTCAATCTGACGGTTTTGGAGCAGAACAGAAACAGAACTTCGAGCCTGCAAATTGTGTTCTGGAGCAGTGTGGCTCTCATATGTCATGTAGCGAAATGAAAACCTTG
>JAZHYW010025633.1:0-20992 GCA_037355805.1 Ixodes ricinus | reverse complement strand
AAGGAATGTATTTCCTATTTCAGTGCTTACCAAACTCTGCAACCCGGAGACCACCCCCCCCCCCAGAGGGTTGGATATTGCGTGGCATTATTTAACAGCTAGTGGAGAAACAATAAAAAAAAGTACTTTGGCGGCGACGGGATCGCACTCAAGTCAGTGTCCCAAGAGCTGCTGCTGTGTGATTGCTAAAAACAAATAAAATTAGCAGTAGTTACTGCTACTTAACTGCGCTGATTTCTGAAGAGATTGGGTAGTTAGAGGTGATCTCTTCGCGTCGATGTTGGCCGCGTTGTCTGGTCTTCTTTATAGAATCAGCGAAAGAGGAAAAGTTGTTGGGAAAAAAAATCCATAAATTCAAGTTTTGAACCGTTTGGTTTGCGGCGGTCCGGTGAGGTTCCGTAGTTTCGTAATTACCAACCTAGCGTATAACGCCCCCCCCCCCCAAAAAAAAAAAAATAAATAAATAAAGCGGGAGATACGCCGATTACCGGTAAGATAAGGTTGGTTTAATGTCGAGCGCATTCAAGGTGCACCATGGGCACAGACTCTGCGGGGTTCATTCGCCGTGAATAAAATGTCCCGGAAACAGGCGGCTAGCTCTAGCTTGCAGGCGAGAAGTTGTTTTGAGTTAAATTCACAGATTATTGCCGACGAAGGCCTCGATTGAGTGGAAACCGGTGAAGCAGAAACATGCCACAGGCTCAATGCTGTTGCCGTTGAGCACACCGTTGCCGCAACGCTTTCTGTTTTTCTTTTAACAACTAACGACAGCACATTGCCGTGGGATTGATTCATATATTGTAGACGACATCACCAGCAAACTTGCGCGTCAAAATTAGCAGATCTGCTCTAGAAATAGCCAGAATACGGACCAGCCTAGACCCACCATTCCTTCACAGTGCCTTCTTTGAGGAGGAAGGTGCTGAGGGAGGGTATACCTCCCCTCAGGACCCCTCCTCCTCTTGCTCACAAGCTGCGCTCTGATTCGGCATTACAGGGAGTTGTAAACGTCTTTCATTTTCTAAGCATTGGTTAATTCAATTGTATACAGCAAACCTTTACTTGCATATATACTATTGGGTTTATGATGAATGATAATTACTACGTTTGAGCATTTTGATGATACCAAGTGCATTAAAACAACTTAAATAGATAATCTACACGTAAAAAATTGCCAAACTTTGCCAAGAAATATGAAAGAGACACAGTTTGACATTTTTTAGAAGCATATTTCGAATTATAAAATGTTCAATTCAACAAGCACTATAAACCCTTTTTAAAAGTGTCACCAAATATTCCTTAGTGCAGTAGTTTTATTAGTGACAAAATAGCGAATGGTGAAATTTGCGATCTCTGACAGCCTGAAGAAACGTCAATTTTCTCCTCGGCCGCTTCAATGGCCAATAACTTGGAAACAAAACATTCGCGAAGCTAGCCATTTACGCTTCTTTCATTTCAATAATGCTTCCAAAACATAACTTTTTATCAAACTTAACAGTTTCATTCTTAAACTATACGTAAGTTGAGATGAAAACGCCCATATAGACTTTGATGGGGCAATATATACCTTTCAGGAAACATTAGAAGCTTCTCTAAACATTTTGTTGCTCCGATGTACGGCACGTGAGATTATCCAGGAATCAAAGACGAAATTGACGTTGCTTTAACTTTTTGTGATTTCACACCGCAGATAAGGAAGAGGGAAAACAAAACCCTACGTGATGATCTCCTCTTGTGTTGGTTTCATTTCGTTGGGTGTCCTTAGCTCCTAATTATAAGGGAGAATGAATGGTGCCACTTCCAGAGCAAACGAAGCTCTAGGGTCATCACCAGCGTACATCGGAACAGTCCCACAATCCCATCGCCACGGGGTCTCCTGGGATTTTCAGGAAAGGACTTTCGCGTATGCCTTACAAAACCTCATCACCATTTTTACAATTGCAACCGCACTCAACATCACATGAGCTCCACACAAAGCAGCTCCTCTTCCAAAGGGTAATGTGAAGAACCATTGTTCATTCAGGACAAATGCCTCACGTAAACAAAGAAAAAAGTTAGAACTTTCTAACTGGGTGATGAACGGATCTCTAAGAATCAGAATTCGAAACGAGCAGCCGCCTGTAAACTTTTGCGCAGGAAATCCTTGAAAGGTCTGCGAGGTCGGAATGCTAATTTTAAGGGCCTCGAGAAACCGGCAACCGCTCCTGCTAATTGGATTAACATGTTTGCGTTCGATTGCTGAGCCTCTTTGTTTAGTTAAAAGCTGGTTTTGTCCTCGCTCTAAATCCCGGCGTCTCGTGATCTACCTGGACAACAGATGGAGAGTCTTAGAATGGAGCGCCTCAACGCCATGGATGTCCCGAGAAGCTTGGGGCGTAGCGAGAGCATGCGAAGAACTTCTTAGTATGCGGAGGCAGGCGCCTCAAGATGTTTAGGGAATTTAAAGCTTTGGGGGCCCCCTATTCTAAAACAGTCTAATAGGTCTCTGGAAAGCTTTGCTATTCTTTGAAACATTGAAAGGTAGGGTTAGAGATTCCAGCGCATAGGTTGATATTTTGGATACAGAGAAAAAATCAAACTAGGCTGTTCACGTGTGTTGCCAACTGGGATATTTGGTAGACCAATGTTCTTAACAAACAGGGAAAGAGACAGAGGCAAAAGAAAAGAGATAAATACACCACTGCGCTGACTTAAGGCGGATTTTTGTTTGCCCTGACATATCAGCGGAAATACCAAAAGAGGCAAAGCAAACATAGCGCAGGGAAAATGCACAAATGGTAAAACTAAAAGTCACGCCCATCACGCGCAGGGTCATTTTTTTTTCTTTCGAAGTTTAAGAAGCAAAGCTTTATTTGAGAAGCTTAATTGATTTGCGCTGACATTATAGCGCAATTACCGAATATTGCAACCCGAAAGAGCACAAGCAAAACACACAACGGTAAAACAAAAGGTCACGCAACCCAAACAATAACTACGCGCAGTTTTTTTTTTAATCTTAAGAAACTAAAATTTATATTACAAAGCGTCACTAATGGAGCACTAACGCAGTCCGGAATACTCGACGCATTATAGAAGCGTATGTAAATGAGCAATTAACTCTGGGTTGTTCTGCTGATTTAACATTGACGCTTTCTGATAAGGAGCTTCGCTTCCTAAACCGGCTACACTCTTAATCTGGGGCCACCTAGGGAGCCACCTATAGCCGTGACAAATGAGATCCAACTTGTCACGGCAAATTTTGGGGCCACCTAAAATTGCCAGCCCGTTTGCCGTCCCTTTTTAGGTGGTTCCAAAATTTGCCGTGACAAGTTGAATCTTGCCGGCCCGTTTTCTAGCTGGCACGTTTTCTAGCTGGCCCGCTTTATAGCTGGCCCGTTTTCTACCTGGCCCGTCCTTTAGCTGGCCCGTCTTCTAGGTGGCCCGTTTTCTGCTGGCAATAAAATGTCCCGTCGTCCACTCCCCCGAAGAGTATCTCGAGGGTCCAGGACTGTGATCCACGAAGAAAGCCAGGGGATTAAGAAATACAGGAAATTTTCACCGTAAAAATAAAGCTGTGACTTGGCACTGAGCCTGACGTCTTCTTGTGAGACGTCATGCACATAGTCACGTCGCAGCTTTATTTTTGAGTCGCAAAATATATTGGAAAAGCATTGCCAAGCTCGATTTGTATACTTTAGACATTGACTTCCCGATTGCTCTAAGGGAAAGCAAATATACAGGAAATTGTTTCAAGGGCAAGGCCGATAGTTTCTAAACATTTAAAAGAACAGTGGGTCCGCAAGTAAACAATCAATTTATTTGTTAAATTAGATGCACAGCTGAACATACAGGCGGTGCTTTGTTGTAATAAATACCAGATTCAAACAATAAAATAGAAAAGCATATGAAAACTTCTGTCACTTGCTGAAACATTGGCGGAGGCATGGTCGTTGCTTTCCCTTGACACACTTGGCGAACTAGGACCCGCCGCAGTTGAAGGTGCGCTATCCGAGCCAAAGTGTGTTGCAGTCAGCCGGATCTTCGTGCCACAAGACGGGTCTCCGCCGCACGTCCGAAGGCCAGTTGCCTCTGTCGTCAAGGCACGATGCTGCTGTGATTAAGAATTTTCATCATTTTATTATAAGAGAATAAGGGAGAGAGAACGTGTCTTGTATCTTAATTACGCTCTAAAATGTATCAAACAGCTGTTTTTTTTTTGGAAAGTAGCTTGTTGGATGTTAGAGTCTATTCAGATGCTGAGCCATCGGCCACAAACACGGCCGCTAACATAACGTTTATTCATATGCTCTACGGAAAACAAAAGAAATTCGCCAACTAGATAACCGCATTTGCTTTCGGCGGCCATGCTTGTTTGTAGTCAATCGACATTAAAAAGCAGTCTGACGTCATATGGATAGACCCTATAGCTTTGGTGGCAGTTTGAAGAGTGGGAACAAAAAGTAAATTTTGACGCCACCAGGCAGGGGAGCTGAGGCTGTCCACTTGCCAGGACCTATAGGTACATGGCTATATTATACAGGCTGCGTCATGAAACGCCGACTAAATCGTTGCTCAAAAACTACACGTTTCACATAAAAAGCTAATTTTGTTTAATATGAAAATTTATAAAGTTTGACGTTCAAATAAATATGGTGTCGAAAATCTTGAATAATTAACTTTCTGTAATTACTAAATTTAGAAGTATGGTCAGGTCAGGGTAAAGACCTTGCTAAACTGCGTCAAATATTGTAAAACCAATAGTTTGACACTTTTTTTCTCAAAAATATTGTTTAATACAATACATTTCTTAAATTCAGTTAGCCTAGTAAAAGCTTATAAACTCATTCACACAAAAAGAACGATTCGGCTGACGTTGACGGTCGCGTGAGCAGACGAGGGTGCACGCATAAGGGCAAACTTATTGTATTCTAGATGTTACATTCATCATCAATTTTAGTATAAATGTTCCTTGTGTGGCCGTCCTGCTTTGCTGAACGCGATCGTCGACGCCGGCCGAGACGCGCGACTATATACCTCGGATGGCAAGCTGATGAGTGCGCCGTATACGCCGTGCTCTATCGACGGACACTCGGCAAGAAAAAAGTACCCCCCTATAAACTATTTACACCTTGTCGCTGTAAAATGCTGGTGGCTACCGTCGAAACATAGCCGGCTAGCTTTCTTTGCCTCACCTTACCATAGGCAAACCGTAAGGGCTGCGACTGTGACCCGATAACTTTAAAAATTTCACCCACCACGAGTGCTTGTGCACAGCCGAGCCGGCGTCAAACGCGAAGAGTCCGCGCTTGTTGCCGTTATGGTAACTCTATGCTAAGGTGAAACGAAGTAAACCTGTTTTCTGCTTTCTACCGGCGACGCCAGCCGGTATCCGAATAAGACGAGAAGAGGCGATTCCAAACGTGCTTCTTACAATACAAAAATATTGTGTATAGATACAAATATCGTCCAGGACAGGGTTCAAGATGTCCTCTGTTTGCGAGAACAAAACTTACTAGTTATAAACTCTTTCAACACTTGACTCTATTTCGTAATTATCCAGTAAGCTACATAATTACCCAGTCGGTTATGCTGAAGAGGACGGTGCCCGCAGTAACGGCACCAGCCAAGTTGGCTCATTAGTGGTGGTCGTGCTGGTCGTGCCGCCAGATCAGTGGGCCGGGTCAACCTATCGCATTCACATGTTTCCTCATAGTTACATCGCCCGCGTCGAATTCCTTTGGTATTCTTCGACGTAAGCATCCTGAAGAACTAACTCACTGTCCCGCAGCTTCGGCGCATTCTCTAACATAGGCTTACATCACCATGATAAGAAAACAAATGTCACCCGCAGATGCTTCCGATTAGATTCGTACTTCGTACGTTCGAAATTCATCGTCCGAAATGATCGTTATCCGCATGCGTGCCCGCTGGCTACGCCCGCGGGGAACGCTGGGCGGCCTCAACTGCCGCCATCTAGTGGAGAGCAAAGTGTTTTTTTCCCCTAGGATGCGCATAGCCGGCCCGTTTTTGCCGGCCCTGCACCAACGGGCCGCCCAAAATTACAGGGCCGCCTACGGAGCCACGTATATAGCCATTCGCACCATCAAAGAGGGGAACGGCCAACCGTTGTACACGGTTATTTTGACGGGGCCCCATCAGTTCGCGGCTAAGTCCTGAAAACTTTGAACGTCACGGCTATGGCCGTGACGTTTGGCGGCCCCAGATTAAGAGTGTAGCGTATTGGGACCTCCTCGCAGAGTAAAACCACGGGAAACATCCGGGATCCTGATTGGCTTCTGAAGGTCTCCAGCTGAACGTAGCGAAAAAAAACGATGGAGAGAAGATAAAAGAGACATACACTGATTGCTTGGCCTATTTAAAAGCCCTGATTGGCCTATTTACGAGTCCCATGCGCTGGCAAGCAGCAGACGGCCCTTACATTTCGCGCTCTTGTTTAACAAAAAACGGCTCGTGACTACGAACCGAGCAGCGAACTCTTCAGTAGCTAGCAGTAAAATGCGCGAATGTGGCGTCGAGGCGACGCAACTCGGGGGACGATCCATGACCGCGGCGACACAATTAATGGCTTGGCAATGTGGAGGGTAAGCAACAGTTTTTAGAGCAAATGCGACACCGCGTGCGCGCTAAGGAGCGGCGGCCCTTGACAGTGCCCGCAGAAGCACACGCAAAGATAGCCGACGCCAGTAGGGACGTAAAGGCGTCGAAAAAAGTGACGAATTTCGCCCCGCGATGTTCGCACTACCGTAGCTTCCGATATAGTGACAAAGCTTGACAGAACACCACGAGAAGCGGCCGCCGAAATGGAAAACGGTGGAGCGGCAAACAACGGATGAGAGGAGAGCCATGTGACTGGCTCCCCACTGAGGCGAGGCGCCGAAATACACATCTGCCGAGCGAACAAGTGTGTTTGGGTTCCTCGCCGCTGCAAAAGCTGTGCGCTCACGTCCAGGTTCCCCGAGAAATGGCTATTTGATGCTCTTTGCTAACAGATTCTCGCGTTTCAAATCTGCGACCGGACACTCTATGGCTCCGTCTTCGAACCGCGAGGCTTTGTGAGTATAGAGGAAGCTAAGGCACTGCGCGTGGTGTCAAAAGAGTGACCGTTGCTCCAGGCGCCAATCAAACGCGCCGCCAGAAGAAGTTCGTTGGTTCTTCTCCGAATATTCGCTCCATTGAGTTCAGCCTTTTGAAAATCACCGAGCCGGCATCTGTTTACGCGCGAAACACTGGCGGCTGCTTACCCAAGCCTTTCCATGGCTCTCTCTACCGCGTAAACCAGGGGGACGCATGGCGTCAGAAAAGGAGCCGTCACCGTCTGTCAATACTTCGTTTCACCTTTTACCGCAGCCGACGCTAGGAGCCGATGGGACTAGTCAAGTCATACGGGGTTAAAAGCGCAACACCATGATGTTCGTCATGTGGTACGTGTTCTATCATCGCTGAAACAATCATAAACAAAAAGGCCGAGCGACTTGAGCTTTTGACGCTGCTTGATTGGTCGCATTACCTCCCAGCGTCGGCTGCGTCTGGACTTGAAGGGATCATATAATGTTTTTTTTTTTAAAGCGGCATTCTTATAGGCGCTATCCCGCTCAAGGTCATGCCCTTGTCCTCAAGGTTATATACCCAAATTCGCGTCATGAAGGCCACGTAATGCCCGGGTTTGAAGTGCAAGGTGCGTAATCAAAGTCACGCAAGCCCCGGTTGCTCAAGCTCGTAAGCGTCGGTAGCTCAGGCTGATGACCTGACGTCCTTGACGTCGTCCTCGACGTCGTCCTAGTGGTCGTCCTGGTCGTCATAGAGGTCGTTCTAGACGTCGCCTTTCAGGTCGTCCTACAGGTCACCCTAGAGGTCGTTCTAGAGGTCGTCCTTAAGGTCGGCCAAATGGTCGTTCTTGACGTTGTCCTCTTGAACGTCATCCTAGACATCGTCCTATGCACCGTCGTTGACATCGTCATCGATGTCGACTTAGACGGTGCCCTTGACGCCGTCCTAGATGGCGTCATTCCTGTCGTCGTCGACGGTGTCCTTAAGGGTGTCACAGAGGTATTCCTAGTGGTCGTCGTAGACGTCCTTCTAGACGTCGTCCTATAACTTGGCCTCTACGCCGTCTTTGGCGTCGTCCTAGAGGTCGTCCAAGAGGTCGTCCTAAAAATCGTCGTAGACGCCCTCCTTGACGTCATCTTGGATGTGTGCACGGAATATTAAAGCAAATTCATGACCATCGTTTTTGTAAAGCTACCGCATTTAATACTATTTGGTGCAATGAACGTGCCTGTAGGCTTTTTAACTGCTTTTTCAGCTTTAATCCTCAACTCTAAAGCGAAATGAGAAATCATGTCGTCGTGACATGCTTGGGCACCGGGTGCGACGACTCGAAGCTTCCACCGTGTTTTTTATTTTTATTTTTTAAGTACATCATAAAACTTGTCATTCTCTAGGAATGATAAGTGCCGTCACGGCACTCATTGGCCACGAACGGAAATTCAAATATTCGTTCAGGGATTGATTGTTAACGAGCGCATACGTCCGAGTGACGCAATGCGCGCGTGCAATGTGTGAGCCGGGCTCGGCTGACGTCATCGGGCAGTGCGGATGCATCACAGTGCAAAGGGGGAGAGCATTCGATGGAAAGGAGGTGAAAAATAGACCGCTATATTTTAAATTTTTCGTACCAAAAGGCAGGCTTTTAGACAAATAAAGACACGATTTTTTTTTTCGGTTTCAATTGGGGAGAACACGGAGAGTAAACTTTCCTATCAGGTTGGCCCACACGGCGTGCGTAAGTACGTTGGGAACTGTCAACGCTGGCCGACTTCTCACCGGCACCCAGCTTGGGTCCGCGCTGGTGCCATAAATTATATTTGCGGTGACGTGCGGAGGTGTCCCGGTGAAGCAGCGGAGGCGCGCCTATCGTAGGGAATAACGCGCCGGCGCACATGGCGCGAAAAGAGCGCCAAAACAATTACAATTAGCGTGCGTCTAGGCGCTGCGGCTCGGTAACGACAGAAATGTGTTTTTCGTGCCCGGTCGACTAATTAAGGCCGTTTCGTGGTTGTTAACGACCGCGTTGTTTTAATTATCTCGAGCCGAGTTGTCGACGTTTTGGTTTGTGCGGTCCCTTCGACGTTGTTCGGTTTCTGCGTAAAAGTCTTTACGTTTGTTTATTGTTCTCTATGGGCCACGCTGGAATTACCGCGCGTTTGAGCCACAGATGAACGCGGGACATCCTCTAAAATGGAGTAAAACACAGAGAAGGCTAAAAGGGTGAACTCTTTGCGTTTAAAGGTCTACGTCCAGCAAGCAAGCTAGACAGGATGCAAGTTCAAGTCTTGAGCCCGACTCCCATAGTCTGTTTCTAGCTATGGTGAAACAATTTCTCTTCGAGTTTCCTAGTGTGCAAACTTCTCCACGCGCCGATTCATTGACTAAGAGATACACATGAGCTCATAGCCTCCGAGACTGGGCCGCGCAAAGATTCCTCCGGCAGCTTCATTCCTTGGAAGAAGCAGCAATTGAATAAAATTCCTCGTGGTAAGGCACCGACTGGTTTATTAGCAGGTTACTCTTTCAGTGACAACCTAACTTGAGATCAGTTTTTAGATGCTGTTTCTTTGACATATTTTGGTATCATCGCAGAATTAAAACAACAAAAACAACAAGTATTTTGAATATTGTCAGTGCGCGGAGGCACTCCTTGGCTTTCGTGATCTTTGACAGTGCTGCGAAATTCTGACGTATGCTGTAGATATTTTTCTCCGTCTCTTTCGCAGAACTACAACAATGAAGGACTGAAAAAGATCTACATATTATGTTAGAATGTGCTGAACTGTTAGGTTTTATATCCGCGCAAGAGCATGCAGCAAGAACATGCTGCAAGTTCTTGCAACAAGACAGAACATACAACAAGAACGTGCAGGAGCAGGAGCTTGCAATACCACGTGCTATAACCACACGATGATAGACATGGCGGCACTCAGGACCCTGCTTGCAATCATGTGTTAACAGCATCTACACTTTAAACAAATCTGAGTTCGCTTAGTATGCAGAACACAAAGACTGCCCAAAATGGCGAACATTAGAAGGATTGTAGGAGATGCCGAAGTTCAGAATACGATTACATCTGAAAAACTCGATTTGTGTAGGGACACTGAGCATGAGGCTTCACTTGCTCACATCGCATGAGTTATATGTAATCGTATTGTGAGCTTCAGTACCTCAATTCCTTCTATTATTCGACGTGACTGGCTGTATCTATGTTCTTCAGTCAAGTGAACTTACAAACTTTTTTAGTGTATGAAATTAATGAAGTGGTCAAGGCAGGCTAAATCGGCACAGCCTAAGAGAACGCCAAAGTTTCATAGCGCCTGCCATTCAGTTACGAAGTCGTGGGAAGAAATTCATAAACACGCGCTGAAGGACACCAATACACGGGCAGGTTCTTGTTGCGGTTTAGAATATAATAAGCATGCACGAATAGCATTCCTTCATTTTCGCTGCTCAAAATGCACGACGGCGCGGCAGTTCATACCTTTGACTGCACTACCACACAACTCTGTCCTTGCTCTCATTAATAAAACCGTGATCACCAAAGCTCGCACACTTTTGAAACACAGAAAACAATTTGTTACTAAAGGGTACGTGATGCGAGGCATGTGGCATTTCTCCTACCAGGTTTCCGATTTTGAGTCCCCCCCCCCTCCCTGTGCTTCTTTGTAAAACGATTAGACGATGCACCAGGTTCCACAGTGCAAAGGGTGAATAATATTCCTGACCTATGCTGCGTGTCTAGGGTTGACCACGTGTTTGCTTCTGTTTGATCTTCCCTTGGATCAGGAGCTACGGTGCCTGGATCGAGTCTTCGACTGGCGCGTTTAACGTCTCATCTCGCCCATGGATCGCAAGTGGTACCGAAGTGGCATCCAAATGCATCGTAGAAGCCGGTGTGTTATGCTATAGAGAGCCTGTATTACTGGGAGTTCCCAACCGATTGATCGGGTTCACGTGGTCTGCGGGCCGCTTTTGCACTACGATCTGCTGGGATGTGTCGAAGGGGTTGATTGTCTGCAAACGTATCCGCCTTTCAGCCTGCTTCCGAGCTCGCCACGTTAAAACGCAGCGCATGCGCACTTGCGACCAATCGGCGCGGGAGGCGCCAACCATTAAATAGCAAGCGCTTCCCATGGTTTGAGATATATCCTCTCTTTGATCAAGGTTCTCGATATCTGTCATGCTTCCAGATGTCGCGATCCTAGTGGTTGGTTGCAAAAATGTCGGGGTAAAACCCGAGCGGATTCAAGGGTGGCGGTCGTCGCGGCGTTCCAACTCACTTCTACTTTGGTTTTCGTCGACTGTTTGGTGGGAGCGTGACTTACGGCCGCACAGGCGACTCCCACATCCCCTTCTACTGCTGTGGCACCGCCTTGATCGCGGCGGATTATACCATGGAATTTTTATTACGTCGTCCGGAGGAAATTGAGGGAGCATTTTCGAGAACGCGGGAAACACTGCAGTCAGAGACGCGCCGCGCCATATATGCAAGCTACACCCCTTCCCCCTTCACGGCAGTCTGCAGGCGATGCCGTTTGTGAGGGTATCGCCGCGTGGCGTCTACAGAGACCCCGTAATCAAGCTTCCTCCGCTGGACCGTTCATTGTTTGAAGACGTTTACGAAACCTTTATCGCATTATCAGTAACCTCACTGCCTTGAGGCTTGAACATATCCAAGGAATACGAACCGAAAATCGCACGGAAATCGGAAATCTGAACAAGTGCTCCGAACCACCATTTTTGGGGAAAAGTGAACAATGAGTTAATATTTGCAGCACAACAATCGCGCAATTTTTAACCAAACTTTTTTGCGATGTCCTTGCATTAAATACCTCTTTTTTTTTTCTTAGGCAACCCATAACAATTTTCTTCTATTTACATTTTCGTCCGATAGTTTAATCCTGGTCGAGGTGCCCGCAATTTTATAAAGACATATTGCGGAGAAGGCACTGTGTTATCGAGAATTACGTTGCGCGTCAAAGGATCCCATGAGGTGAAACTGAATCCTCAGCCCTCCACCGGCGCGTGCCAGATTCCCTCCGTTGGTTTGGCACGTCAAACCCTCAAATCTGATTCGAATCTTCAAACCAAACGCTCATCAAACGGGCCTTTTCTAGGCACATTTGTCGTGCGTACTGTGCAAGGTTAAAGGGCCTCAAAGGTAGACTTGGAAATCGTCTTTTTATGGCCAATTTGCGGCTTAAAAACGCCGCCAAACATCGCGACATGACTTTGTTTTTTCTGAGATCATTTTGAAAATATCAGTGTCCCGATGTGGGGTAGCGTTACTGCCGTGCGAAAAGGCCACGCTTTTTTTTATTGTATTTCAGGGTTTTATTAGATGTCTGGCTAGCGTAGAGTGAGCTCGGAATATAAAATGACTACCCCTAATCCGTGTAGTGGCAGTTTTCAAACAAAAGGACGTCTGCCTCCCCGCAGGTACTTCGCCATCGTGCGCCCTCTGTGGCGTCGGCTTTCCCGGTGGCGCGCCGTTGCCACCATCGTGGCAATCTGGACAGGGTCCGCCCTCCTGTCCCTGCCCACGCTGCTCTACTCCAGAACCAAGTCGTACCGCTACGCCGACCACAGCGTACGCACCGTCTGCATGCTCGTCTGGCCAGACGGGTTGCCCTACGCCTCATACACGGACTACTTGTGAGTCGCCGCTACGATTCTTTTTTAGTTATTTTGTGCGATGTAATCCTTTGATCACAAAGATCGATAAAATTCTGTCGATCGGATACTAAATGCCGACGAGCCAGCAGTTTTTCCCCGTTGCTCAGGAAGGACAGTTATTTTGAGCGGAATTTGTGTTTTTGTCTGGGTATTTAGGGCCTTAAAAACCTTGGGGTACGCTTAAGCTTGCGGGTTTGACAACTTTACCCCAAAGTCCTCATTGAGGTAAATACCCACTCTGTAGTCCGCTCTTTGTGCGGCTACGGTCGGGTCCGTCCATTGGCTGCCTTTTGGGGGCACCGGTGGACGAGAGACAACACGAACACAGTGAGTCCGTTTCGACGTGTTTATTGACTCAAATGCCAACACGCTTTGATCTTAGACAGGAAAAGTCTAGGCAATGGCTCAATGGCCAGCATCACCCGGTCAGTTTCCCGCGCTGCCGCAATAGACAGATTCACGGGATGTCGGACGCCCACCAAGAAAAACCGAGCTCCATAGAGCCAGGGCCTCCGCCGACGAGAGCCCCCAGCCCTCCTTCGGTGCCGGCTTGTGTAGCCTGCGGAAAATATGGACGCGCCCGGGGCTGCCGGTAGTGGGTTTAACCGGACAAGGGCCGCGTCCACAGTCTCCTTCGACTGTTCCCGAAGGGTGCGCCGGTAGTAGGTGCACGCGAGGACGAGGGAGAGAACGCCTCCTTGGGAGTATGCTGCTCATCTCCTCGCATCCGGGTAGCCGCCTCCACGGCAACCCACGGCTGCCCACGGCATGCACGTAGCTAGGGCTTAGATAGGGCAGGGAAACCTCGTGGTTTCCACAAGCTTCAACTTTACGAGTGCAAACCCGCGCTCGTTTCCAAGCCGTGCAAGCGTGTGCGCGTGGTCTAGTCAATAGCACCACGTGCCACGTGACGTCGCAAAGTGTTATTGCGCCGTCATGTTACGTTACGCGCGATGTAACACCTGGTTGTGACATCATGACCCAATCGTCCCGCTAAACTTAGTGGAACATTTTCCTCTACATTTGGCGAGAAATGTTTCTGGTAAATTTAGCGGAATATTTTCCCACCATATTTAGCGGGTCGATAGGGTCATGGCGTAACAGGTGGCTGCGCGCGTTGCATTATGGGATTTTTTGGTCTTACCGTATTTTCCGGGTTTTCTGCGACACGCTCCTAAACGCAATCGCGTTAAAGGTGCCAAGAAGCCAAAGTGGGGTCAAACTTGATCTTCTTTTGCCAGAGTCTGTACAAAGGTCTTAATTCTTCAAACAAGTGACAAAGTAAGACTTCACGGCATGATAGTTCGGCTGGAATCCGGCGTCATTTGGCCTAAATCGCAAAATAAGGGCCAGAGTTAGGCTTCACTTCTGGTTCTTCGATTTATAGCTCTCATCTTTGGCTGAAGTCCGAAACTTTAGCAATTATATGGCGAGCGAAAGAAAAGTCATAGAATGGCTGTGTTTTCAAACACAGCAACCCTGGAACAACACAGCGGAAAAACACCTGAAAAAATTCACGAAGAGTTGGCCATCAAAAGAAAGGGCGCCTATAAGTATATCAGTGAGCTGTCTATGGCACTGTTAGATAAGGAAATGTTATTTTTAGAAATAGTGTGGGGTGGCTGGAAGTGACCTCGTGTTATTAAAGTGTTCATGTTTGTGTGTTTCTAAGAAACTTTCAGTTGCGAGTGCACTCCGTGTTGTTGTTACCCCCTTCACTTTGTCCCTACCCTTCGGCGCTTCTATCCAGTCATAAACCAACTAGGCCCACTGAACACATTGATGCAATTCATAGTGACGCCCCAGAAAATCACTCTGGAATTACCTAATCCCTTTGGGGTCAAAACCGTATTAGGCCCATGTTAGGTTAGGTTAGGTTAGGTTAGGTTAGGTTAGGTTAGGTTAGTGTTAGGTTAGGTTAGGTTAGGTTAGGTTAGGTTAGGTGAGGTTAGGTTAGGTTAGGAGAGCAAATCGCCCGCATCTTGCGCAGGAGTTGCGGTGACATGAGAACGACGCGGAGCTCCGATTGGCTTTGATGAAAAGGATAGTGGGTAGACCTCAATGCTAGATGCATCGAGGTCTACCCACTATTTTTTTTTCAATCAGCCAATGAGAGTTTAGCGTTCTGTCATCATCGTGACCCCTGTGCAAGAAGCAGACGAATCTGCGCTCCGCAAACGACTGCTTGTACCAAGTGAGGCGCTTTCCTATGTGTTACCTGGATATGCGTCGTGCAACTGAAGACTACCGACGCGCGGTAAAAAGCCATTTTTTCGCTTCCAACTCATGAAGCGCAGGGCGTTGCAAGTGCGGAACTTCTCATTATCGCTACGCAGCCACTGACATTGCGGCGGACGTCGAAGAACAAATCACGAAGCAAGGAACGTGAACATCCTAAGAAACGCCTTGCGTAGGCTTTCGTGTCTCTAGTAACACTGAATTAATCCTAGGCTCATCCTTTCGACGTGCCAGATTGCCTCTTTCCTTTTGTTTCACGGGAACACCAATGGCCTATATGAAGCTGGGGAGTTAGGGTAAAGATCAAACGATATGTAAAACTGAATTGTCTAATTGTACGCACAATATAAAAACTCTGGCGCGAGTATGAACATAACGTTGCATTAAATAAAAACTGTAATCTAGTTTGCAGCTTAGCTTTACTTCGTAAAACGTGTTCATGTTTTACGTCATATTGAGAATCGTCGTCATCTTGAGAATCGCGGCACCGACGACGCCTTCTAGCTGCTTAAAACTTGAAACACCGGTTTCTTGTGGCAGCACACCTGTCTGGGTAGGCAACGGTGTGGGTATGGGAGGAACTTGGCGGGACTTGGCTGGTGGGGATGGCTGGCACTTGGCCGATTGAATCGAGCTGACAAATGACAGGCCATCACCTTGCCTACTCGAAAGAACGAGGACGAAGGCGGTGAAATGTTTTGATTTAGTTTCCAGAACGAAGGAATATATGAGCAGTTTAATGTAGTCTATGCAAGTAAGCTCTCAGCATTTGATAGCTGCATCTTAAGTGGGGGCACGTATACGTTTTCACACCCTTCACATGCTATGGAATAATAGCATACCTTGCAGTGATAACAAAATCGGATCACTTGCACCGGGTTCGAATCGGTCCTCTTGGCTTAGAAGTAGTCGTAAGTATAAACGTGAAGATGAGTGACATACAAAGCCCTCGTGTTTCACACTCGCCCTCGACAGATTTTATAAAGAAAAACCCTTGGGGAACATGTGAAGCTCAATAACACTGCAGTCACTCTCACGCTTTAGCTTCTTGTGCTCATTGCACACTTTCCGCGATTGTTCTTATGCTTACTAAAACTATTTGTGCATGCGACGACGACGCAGTGATAGACAACCGAACATTTTCGGAAATTTTAAAACGATAAGAATCAGCACGCATAACTAGGTCACGAACGACGTCCGTCTCTGAGCCTTTTGACCCATACCCTGTGTTAGCGGGCAATCCACAAATAGATCGGGTCATGTGTGCATCAGTTGCGCGCTGCTATGAGGTTATGCGAAAAAAAATCGATAGTTTATTGAAACTAAAATCCGCAGGAAATACTCCGTCCCATATGCGCGGTGAAAAGTTTCTACTCCATAGAAACGCAGCATTTTTATGTCTTCCCAAGATTGGACACAAACATGAAATTCAGTAACAACATACAATAAATTAAATACAATGTGATATAAAACATGGAATTGCCGGCTGGAATGTGTTTAGCGCTGTCCCTTGAATGGATTTTTTGCCTCAAAGACCGACAACCAGTTCGCGCTTTCCACTTTTCCCCGCTTCGCCCTCTCCCACCTGCTACCCTGTCCACCGTTGCCTGTTTCCTCCTCTCAATTGGCGAGGAGGATATTCTGCCTTGCAAAATCTCGAGTCTGGTTTTCGGCCTTCAAGGGGTCTCCCTGATGGCACAAGAGCTTCTTTTCTGCGTGGGCGTAGTTTCTTTTTTACATCCTATGATGCAGCCCACAGCAATGATACTTCATTTCTGGTGTACCCCAAGTTAAAAAAAAATGGACTCCAAAATGTGGGTCGAAGGGACTCTCACGTGGGCAGCCCACATGGGTTTTGCAACACGGGCCAAAATCGGCGCCTTCCCATCTGGCTTCCCTACTGGGACCCAGAGGGTGCCTACTTGGGCAGCCCAGCTAGGCTTCTGGCGAGGTACCTAGCACAAACGGGTCTCTGAAAGGGGAGCCGGCGTGGGTCCCACTTGGGCTGACCACGTGGGTCTCACGTCGGTTTCACATGTTGGGTCCAAAGGTGGCCCGCTTGGGCAACCCACCTGAGCTGCCTCGGGGGAGCCACAAGGGGCCCACTTGGGAAGCCCACATGAGCTCCCCTCGCGGGACCCACAGTGGGACTTGCCCTCCTTTTGGAGCCCAGAGGGGGCCTAGGTGTGCAGCCCATATGATGTCGCTTCTGGAACCTCATTTCGTTCGGGTCATTTTCATAAATTTCCAAGCGGTGTGGGTATTGCAATGCACACCAAATTGAGCATGCCTCACTTTCCCGGTATGCCTACTAGAAATATAACCATTTTGATAGATCAATAATACGTCTTGAGCAAGCCCATAAAAATTGGCCATTTCAAGCGTACGAAACGGAACAAAACGAAACTGTTCGCATTTCCATATAGAATCCTGTTGGAGAAGTAATCTGGATACATAGGCAGCTTGAACCGTCTACGGGCACCGAATTTTAGAACAGATACGACATTCTGACGAGCGTGTGTCCAATCCACCCTCAAATGCAATGCTCTGCCTAGAAACGTCCACCCACGCAAAACGGCGTCCTCAACGTACACGCTGAGTAGTAAGAGCAATAAAGTTTAGTAAGCGTAACATTTCTTATTCACACTTAGAATTACAATCTTCGGTGATTCAGAATGAGATCTAAACGATTTCTTATGTTGAATTTCCAGAACGTGCAGTAAATATTCTTAATATTGTCGGAAAGTTCCGTTTTGAGAGTTTCACAGGTAGTCCAAGTTTGGCACGCTCCTTTGCCCCCTTGAAGACCACGCCGTTGCTAACTTGGCCCCAGCGGAGCCGAGGTAGGACCCACGGGGGTTTGACAGGTGCAGCCCAACTCCGGCATGCCCACGCTTTGCCATCGTTGAGTCCACACCATTAATAACTTGGTCCCTGCACAGCCGAAGTGGAACCCACGGGGTTTTAGTTAGGCAGCCCAAGGTGGCATGCCCACCTTTTGCCACCGTGGAGCCCACAACTTTGCTCACTTGGCCCCCGTAAAGCCGAAGATGGACCCACAAGGGTTTTACATGCCCAGCTTAAGTTAAGCATGCCCACGCTTTGCCACCCTGGAACTCGCACCATTGCTAACATGGCCCACTCAGAGCCTGGAAGGGGAGCTAAGACCTCAGGTGTGTTTTACATCGGCAGCCCAAGTCGGGCATTCCCACGCTTTGCCGCCGCAGATGCAGTTGCTAGCTTGGCCCCGCAGAGCCGAGATGGGACGCACGGGGTTTGCACAAGGGCAGCCCAAGTCGGGAACGCCCACGCTTTGCCACAGTGGAGCACGCACCATTTATAACATGGCCCACGCACTGCCGAGGTGGGACCATGGGGTTTTGATCAGGCAGAGTGAAACGCGATGGTGTTGCCGGGCCCCTTCTCATCACCTTCTGATTCGCTTCTTATGGTCAGATACGCGAGTGCGCTCCGAGATCAGGAGACGCGACAGCGTCTCCGGATCGTTCTCTCGCTGCTGTCGCCTCCCTTCGGTTTCACGGGCGCGCATATACATATATAAACTCCCGCTCGTTCCCAATCCGTGCAAGCGTGCCTTGCGTGGCCTAGTCAGTGCCTGTCTAGGTCGCAACCAAAGGGTTGTGGCGTCAAATCGAGCCTAAAATACTTTAATATTTTTTAAGGCAAAGGAATTACCTTATAACAAGTGAAATCATTTGAGACATGCGGCGACCTTTAAATAGCTTTAAATGTCACGTTTTAATCACTCACATTCCACGCGTGACGTGACGTTTCACGGGAGCATTGTGGGTTGTTTGAAATTCCTGCTCGAGGTCATGTGGCTGTGACGTGATGACCCTATCGACCAATCAGGATTTTCCCACCACGCCACCGACGCCGGCTTTTCTGCGACACGAGCTCCTTATCGCTATTACGTTAAAAAGCCGCTGTAGCGACTTGGCGATGTATTTCCCCTTAGAGTTAGCAGCATGCAGCGCGTGCTGAAAATTAGTGGAGGCACGCTATTGGTGAGGGCTTCTGAAACTCTCGGGACCCAGTTTCGTTAAACACGGCGTTACGTCACTAAGAGACAATGGACTCTTGCAATTTCTGAGCAAGCTCGTGCAGAAACTTGGGAGCTTAGAATACGACCTGCTCTCCAATCGACCACATCTGCTACCGAACTGAGTCCACGCGTATGGCTCACCATTCATTCATATGTTCAGCCAAAACAAGCTGATAACTGTACTGACCTGGCTAGCAGCCACCTATTTAGCTGCAAACCTTTACCAACTCTAAGCCTCCTGAGCACCGCCGAGCTTGCTTGACTCAAACTGAAATGGGGCTTGCAAAAATCTCCGAGACTGTATGCTCCCGACAGTGGCTGAAGGTGGACCAGATATGCACTACAGAGCACAATTTGTTTTACCGCCATTCAGGCAAATTATTTGTGCTAAATGCTTCGCAAAACCATAATAATTCAGGACCTCGGACCTGGAGTTGGAGGAAGAACTACAAGTCTCCTTTGAATTTGAAATGAAGTTGCGCACCCGCCTAGGTGTCGAAAAAAACTCCGAACTGATTTGTCTCTTTCCATAAAGCGAATTGCAAGTGACTGCACTGCCATCAACACATATTTTACTTAGCCCAACTACATGACCGGTTTATTAACGTGAAACGTTCTTTGGATAGTTGTTCAGCACTTAGTGAACCCTGATAAGTGAAGGATGATAAGCGTGGCGGCGATGCTCGATGCTGACTGGTCAACCGGGAGGGTCACGTGACCAGATGGGTAGGCGAAGAGGAGTGAGGTAAGCAGGAGGAGCTCGACCACCCGTGCGCACTAAGAGAAAGGAGCAAAAGAGTATAAAAAGCTCCGAATTTCACCAGGTGTATCAGCCCAATTAGCTGTAATATCGCTTCATTTTGGGAACAGCTATCAAGTGCACAGATGGTACGCGTTAGAGTATTTTATAAAGAAAGCCTTGAGAGTACCGCTAAATGTTTTAGACGCTAATACGCTTAGCGTATAAAATGCATTTGCCTAAGAATTTCCCATACATTTTCCCGGACCACGAGAACTGATATAATGACAACAGGGGCAAATGGTGAGACGATGCGACCCGCACTCCTATGACTGGACAAGGCAGATGACAACAAAATTGACAAATAGTGAGAAGGAAAAACAGATTCAGAATCAGAATCAGTTTATTTCGTCTCGGCGCCTTTACACAGATGTGACAAGGAGGCCAGGAAAATAAGTGGCAAGTTTACAGCTTGACGGGTTCCTGCCCCTAGCTTAAACAAAGCCGGCGGCACTGATATCAAAACAAAAAGAAAGAAACAATGAAAATAACTCAAATGCCATATAAGATAAGTTGCATTTCAATACACTCGGAAGTAAATAAATCTAAAATACGTATAACAAGCATTTTCACTCTTACAGGAAAGTTTGAATTGTACGGACATTTAATGAAAGCGTATCAACATCTTGAGAAAATATACTGTTTAAGAGGGACGGTAATTTGTAACTCAACCTTTGGAAGCCAAAATTAGTTCTCGATGATGGTACCCGCCATAGATGCCAATGACGTGACTGGTATAATGATATATTATTTTCAAGTTTGGCGAGGTCCAAAATAATTGTAATATGTTTTCTTAAGGCGCGTTCATACGTGACAGTTAATAAAATGCAGAACATGTTAGACATGTCAGGTATTTTACGCTTTATAAATAAGGGAAGTGAACTATGACTGCGTGGGATTATTTTTATTATACTTATTGCTTTTTTCATTAACCTTAACCTGTCAAAGTTACTTTTTGATGTCCTCCAGAGTAGATGGGACTAATAAACAATTGAATGGAAAATAAAATTGTATAATTATATTTTAATAGTTACTGGAAATACTTGCCTATACTTGTTCTTTATTCCTACTACTTTACAAAGATTTTCTTTATTTCTGTGAAGAACATGAAGATTCCATGACATGTGCTCGGAAAACAAAACGCCGAGGGTCTTGACGCTGTC